>CAKAOI010043851.1:0-26952 GCA_916701655.1 Sebastiscus albofasciatus | reverse complement strand
CTCTATATTTCACCTGCTTGGCAGTAATGTTAGCTGACCAGACCAAGGTCTCTCCATGAACATGATTTAGATCTGATCCTAGTGTTGGCTTTTCCTGCCTCACCCTCCTGCGCCCGCAGGGAGACACCGGAAACCGGAGCCTCTCCTCCGCTGCCTGCTTGCATTCACTGACACAGCGCGCACCAACAGAGGTTTTCCGTGTCTTGTGAAGTGACTTGCCTCCACAGAGAGAAACGTGAACCGTGACACTGGCACCCGGTGTCTCTCTGCGGGCGCAGGAGGGAGACGGTAACGTTTCTCTCTGGAGGAGCTGCAGCATTTATTTCTGCACAAACGTCCACTGAACATTCACTAGATATTCTCAGAGCTAAACTAACTCTTCTGCAGTGTGGAGTGAGCGCGCGTTCACGTCTAGAGGTGGAGCGAGAACGCGCGCTCTGTCTGAGTGAAGGCGAGCAGGCAGAGGAGACGAGGCTCCCGGCATACGCGAGCGCGCATGTTTGCCGACCCGCTACATTTATACGCTTACAAAGTTACAAACAGTCCCTTTAAGTGAGTCCTATTTGTTTTTTTGCATCGAGACAGTTCACAATAAATGTATTTCAACAGTATTACCTAATAGCCTAATAGTAGATTACCTAATTTTAGCCGTAGTCAGCATTGTGTTGGACAGCAAAATATATCAGTGAGTCAAATAGAACAAGAAAACACAAGAGAGCAAGCCTGTCAGATTTCAAGGCAAGGACATTGAAGAGGAATTTTAAAAGATGAAGTAGACCTGGGTGATGAGTTCAAACAACCCATAATGATATTTTTAAGCCCCTATTTCAGTTGACTATGCATTAGGAATACATTAATCTGATGTTTGAAAGAACTGTTAAGAAATGTTATTTTGTTAAAACAACAGTCTGAGCTTAAGCCTACATGACTTTTGTTTCATACGTTTTTGTTTTATTTGTTTCATGAACATAAAAAAGACATGAAATATAAGTCACATGAAAGAAATAGGCTATAAAGTATGTGTGAGTGTGTGGTAGAAACTTATAATGGCTGAAAAAAACACACCCAAAAGATATACACATGGTAAAATATTACTATATAAAAATCATCAGTAGGCTACAAATTAAATATTTGTGTTGAATGTCACATATAAAAAAGGTGTAGGAGTAGCCTATTATACAAGAATAAAATACAGAGAAGCAGGAGTAATTGCTGTATTTACAGTGGGAACAACAGTTTCTAAGAGTGATCGTTTTTTTTTTCAAAATCAGTTTATTTTACATGTTTAATTTGCTAGATTGTTTTTCAGACTGCATTAAGAACACACTGATAGTATAAACAGTTCCCTCATGCTTGAAAGCCAGTGACATATAGATATATAAGTGCTTGTAAAGCTTTTTTAATAAAGGCCAATGTATTGTGCCTTTAGTTTGAAGTATCTGAAGTGAATATGAGCACAACCGACTATTAGATTGAAAAAGGTTGCTGTTTAATTTTCATACAATAACTGACATGTGGAATAAAGCACAGTTCTGATCAGGTTGTGAATGGTCACGGAAATATTACAGGTAGTACCCAGAGTGTTGTTGTGGCCAACGCTGGCATCCTTTACCTTGATTTTCTGTTGAAGATGTCTTTTTTTGCACAGCCACATGGTCACTGATGTTGCTTTTCCTCTATCCGGTGCTTTTACTGTGTATTAGAAGGAAACTGCCCTTGCTGATGTGTGGACAAATGACACACATCACTTTCTGTGTTTTTCCCAGAGAAGACAGACCTGGCACTGGTTGTTTACTACAGCACATTTGCTACATCAAATTTTCATAAACTATAGTATATAGCTTGAGTCAGGCCAAAATGGACATTTGATCATGTGAAATTGTTCTGTTAGACAGATGTGGGCACACGGGGGGAGACCACAGAGCTCTCCTGAAACACAGCCCACAGCCACAATGGGCACCAAAATTTGAGCAAATTGCAAATGTAGGGTCATCATTGTTGCCAACATGTCGCTAAATACACTGCTTCTGTGTAGAACTGTTGTCCCCGTTGATGCTCCAAAGATCAGCCAAAAGTAGTATGTTACCATATGTTGGTGGCTTATACTGCTGGAGGGTTGAGAAGATTTATTTGACGTTTTGATACTTTGTCGTGAAAAACCCATTGAAACAGGTATGAAGCTGACCACAGGCACTGTTTTTCATGGACGATGAAACTTTTTTAACTCTGGGCTTTTATTGAGAAAGGTAAGAAGTTATAAAGTTTGCCATCTTGGAGTGGACTACAGAACTCAACCCATTCTGCACAACGTGATTGGTTTATGCTTTTATTTGTGGTGCAAAAGCTGAGAACATTGACCTCGTTCCGAAAAAACAGTGTCGCTTTTTCGCCGCGTAATATTTGTGTTCTGTGTGAAAGTACTCTTGACAAAAACCACAGTTCAAAAAAATATACTGACGTACGAATTACGCTAAAAAGTGTTGCAAGTGTTCAATACTCAGAAGACCGACTTTGGTTGGAGTATAAGTTAATATATAATTGTGAAGATGTTACCATATCTGCTAGAAGTCACACATGTAATAACTGTCAACGCAATTTGTATACCATTGGACGGCGGACTAAATTGAGCTGAATTTCTCAGTGTCACATACTTGACTACAATGACTTGAACATTTATGTTATTTGTTGAAAACTGCAAAGAGAATTTAAGGTAGTTTATCTTGACAAAATGCTTAATTATTTAGAAAGCCAGTTAAGAAATCACACAAGTAAAGTGGCACTCCACCAACTATCCAACACTCGGTTGTATAATGTCCCCTGTGTCGTGGAGGTGAGCACTCCAAAGTTTGGAATAAGTAAAAAAATAAATAAATAGTCCTGATGAAGTCATTGTGTTGTCATCAGGATTATCTCGGCCTGGGCTTGAGACTTAACATTTTTCAACAAAAGCCTGCGTTGCAAACTGGGGGTGTGGTCTTTGAAACAAGTGAGTATTTAGGAGGCAGTCCGCAAGCCCCCAAGAAGAATTTACACAGTGGCCTAATGGCGGTACTACAACTTCCATGTCTGACATGTATGCCATTGGGCCCAAAAATACTTTTTCCTATAGACTTACACTGGGAAAAGACGTCTGTAACTCAGTAGATATTTTTTTTTGAGGTGAATCAACTTCCTAGTATGAACACTTGAATAGCCCTTATTTAAATCATTAGGTCCTAAAAGTTGTAAAATCCACTAATAACTGAATACAGAGTTATTTCCCTTCCTCCGTTCATGTGAATGAGCCCCAGACCGAGGCTGGAGCGAGGGCTGGGAAGCGGAATTAGAGGAAACGCTACTGCACCTGCTGTATGGGCCCAATGGTGGCGGAAGATGGCCGGATGATCCGGGTACTTTAGCACTCGACAGTCGAGCCATTTTGGCTTCATACACCACTGAGCAACTCTCATAGGAGCCCGCCTACAACGCTGTATCCAGTTCTCTTTATACAGCCATGGCAATGAAAGATTGAGTTGCATTATGGGAAATGTTGGATGATGAATCCAGCATTTTCAGAGCTTGACCCTTACTGCAGGATATCTCGGCCTCTGCTGCTTCGATTTTGACCGTTGTTCTTTTTTTAATCTGACTAAATCACTGGCATACTCCTTCCATATCTTAGTGATTTAAATCCAACTACTTTGGGTGTCAGCAATTTTTGGCTGACTGTATTTAGTATTTATTTCCAACCTGTAATTTGCAAGGTCATTGTTCCATGTTTGAGGTCGATTAATAGTGTACACACCACTCCCAGGCTACATGTTCAGTGGATTTTTGCACATCTGACTCAACAATTCTGGGAGAAAACTCAGGAAAGGTATGCAAGATACATAAAGAAACAGATTTACTTTATGTATATATTTGGACAAATATTCTAAAATGAAGAGCTAATAGTCTCAGTGATAGTTCAGGTGGTCTGATTAACAGTTTTGATGCTTTGACGGAGAGGGTGAGTGAAAGTTAAATATGAATAACAATGAATTAAAACTTGACAGACAGAGAGGCAAGATGTTGCAAAAGACAGGTGCAGTTTGCCGAGGTTTAAGGCTTTCTGCAGAATCACGGGCGCTCCGCGCTGTGACGCCACATGGCATAATTGTCAAAATCAGTCCTTCTATGCTGCTGAGATCAGCAATTAGTATTTCCAATCTAATTAAACTGAGTGACCAAACTGTGAGACCAGGCCTGTGTGGTGAGGAGAGCCAATAGTCAGATTCCTGCTGGAGTTTTCTTACGAGTGCAGTTCATGTCCATCATTTTGAAGTTGACTCAAACAGCTGAGGAGCTGAATGTGAATCAGCTTTCCAGCTTGAGTATCTTCACGTGCATTGTGTGCTAAGTAGTTTGAATTGAGGAGAAAATAAAAAAGGGTAATTTGATGGTGAAGAAGCGATCTGTTAAATCGTTTTCCAACCCATATATTAATTTAAGATGTCAGCTATGAACCAATTAGCTTTCTTACCAACTGTCCTCTTCTTTTGGAGTCACTCGGTTGCTAATGTAACAGACGCCACGAGGGTCCCATGAGACAGGTCCACTTAATGGACTTATTGATAGATCATGTTGTTTATTTGTTCATTAATTTGCATGTAATTGTGTAATGGCCAGCTCTTGCTGGGAGACCCCTTTTTAATATCGTGACCACGGTGATTTGCAGAGACAGAGCCGAAAACAAAACAATTTAACTTCCATAATTTGTCATGATTCATCATGTAGGATGGTAATTCTTTAAGAGGAGCCTCAGACTGAATTTAAATGTAGAATTACATTTTTTAATGTCAAACAATTAGTGTTGTAGTCTTGTGGGTTAAAGACTGGAAGTTGTGTTTACATGTGGAAACACAGACATGTTTACGCCTATACGCTCATGCAAAAAGAGCTGTGCTGCCTTTTCAGGGTTCTGCAAGGGGCGAGCCTCAGGACGAAGGTGAGGAGGGACTACAGCTGCCTGCAGAAGACACTGGAATGAAGGGTTCAACAGGAGGTCTCTCTTGATGTTCTCTCTCTGTCGTTTCACTTGGCACGACGTTGATCCCACTGCCCCAAAAGCCAGCCATGGCATTCAAAGTGGTCTCTGCCTTGTTCCAGACTATCAAAAACAAGGTCCTATCTAGCCTTTTCCCTTTGTTCTCCCAGGTGATGACCCTCTCCTCCAGCCTCCAAATATCAAATATTAATCAATATTCTGTTACTGAAATGCCTATTTCTCTCCTCAAATGTTTTCAAAAAACATCTTGTAGTGTACTGTTTAGCTATAAAATGAGAAAGTTCTGCTGAAGAAATACCAAGCACCGCCCACCAGCCGGAGCACAGCCAATAGGAACGCTCTCTCTATCTCTGAAATGACCTGTGATTGGTCAAAGTCTTCCATCGCGGGCTAGATTTTTTAAAGCCTGAAAACAGAGCCATGAGGAGGTGCAGACGTCTAGTTATCTCTAAGAACACTTGAATTACAATATGCTAAAAGGTTATTATAGAATTTTTGCCCAATGATGCCGAAAACTTGTTGCCTACTGAAGCTTTACATGACTGGACCCATTGGAACGCACAGACTACTACCTCATGAATGACCCATATCTGACATCAGTGTGAACGGATCTCTGCTCTGAAACGCCTCACATGCAACCGATAACGCCACACACACGGGAGACTGACATCCGACAGCACATTGTTCCGAAAATATACACTGGAGACTCTGTTAACATATTGCTCAATTTAACAGATCTGGGTTCCCCGTTACACAGATGACACTATGACACATATGACTTTGTATGACTCCTAAAGAAAGACTGATTGGCTGATTGGCTGATATTTAACTTTAACAGCTCTTCTGTGAACTAAGTTAAATAAACTAAAGTACGATGTGTAACGTCACTGTTTGACATACCAAAATACCACCAGTCAGCACGTCCACGCAATTTTTATAACGCAATTTCATTTAATCAGAGTTCTGCTTTGTGAAACATGATGAATTTATCAGATGAACTGAGTGGAAAGTGATAAGCGACAAGTTAATTTACATAAATCAAAGCTCCGTTGACATATTGTTAGATTTAACAGAGCTGAACTTACCAGTAAACATCTACCTAACAATAGGCCTATACCCTATCCTCAGATGTTACACAATATGCACAGTATTTCAGTGTGTGTGAATCTACACTGTGACCATGAAATAAATGAGCACATTCCTTCATCAGAATTCCTGATCAAACATAAATTCAAACTCTGTAAGTGAACCCACGTCTATAGTGTATTTCCTTTGACTGCCTATGCTGCCCCTGAGATGTGCTTTGTCTGAAGTCCCCTTAAAGCACATACCATCTAAGCATGATGTCCTTGGTCTGAATAGCTAGGCTTGTGTTATCCCTCAGTCCTCTTCTCTACCTGTTTGCCTGTCATGCTCCACTCTGCACTAGCTAATAAAGGCAAACAACTAAAATATAAGGTATAATTTACGTTGGAAAACAAAATTAGACACTTTGCAGTAGGTGCATCGCTTGGGTGAATCATGGCTCAGAGAAGAACGTTGTCAAAAAACATTATGAAGGTGTGAGTGCGTGTTTCCTTGTGAATGAATTTATGAAGGCACAAAATATTTCTTATGGAAGTATATTGAAGACAAAAAAATTTGTTTTGTGTATTCTATATGATCTTAGTATCCACTAGGGGCGCATACACAAGTGCTGACCCATTCATAAATGTTTTTCTCATAATGGTTCTAATAATTTTTAAGGAGAAATATACAAAAACATTACATCTGGTTCAGAAAATTACACTAGAAATAGAAGTTAACACAAAGCTAACATTAACACGTTAACATGACCACTATGATACATAGCTAATACTTTGGGCACTTTGACAATTAATTTGACACACAAAATTACTCAGCTATAATGGCTTTAACTGGTTTAAACCATTGGTAAATTACCAACTAATTGAATGTGATTTTAGTCATATAGTGTCAACGCATTTTGTACATGAAGACATCAAACACTGCTCTTTGTCTTCATCAGGTGGTTAAAAAAAAATGGCAGTTTCAGCTTTTATTTTGAAAGTAGGAGGAAGGGTTTCACTTCCAGGTCAAACTGAAGAGGTGACACTCAGAGGATTCAGAGTGCCAAAAGTGAACTTGAGCAGCAATCACACAATTCCTCTTGCATGCTCAAATGATCTGTTACACTCACGATTCTGACTTCCCTCGCACACAAATCTAATTCTGCCCTTACAAATCCGTGCCTGTGTGCTCTGGAAGGTAGATTTGCAGACTGAGTAGTGATCTGATTTGTTTTGTGCTCTCTCAGATCTCGCCATCAATATACTTCCATATTTTCTTTGCATAATGTATGTTGAGAAAGCACCGATGCTCTATTCTTCCATGATTGCGTGTAAGATCAGATAAAATACATGAAACAGTTAGGCATCAATCAGATGGGTGTTATACATCATATGGTGCACTCTTTCAGTCAGTTTACCTGTAAATGCAGTGCATTGTTATAACAGTTGGGCAGAAAAGGCCTGAAGGCATTCAGAAACAGAATCACATCTTCTCTGCATGCTTGTGTAAAGTACATCACTGTACATCCTCATTGTCTCTCTCTAACACACACTCCCACATATATCCACATATACCCGAACAGTGAATTGTTTTTGTTATTGTATAAAAGCATGTGGGCAAAGCTGAGGACATAACATGAATACACTTCAAGCCTGCAATATTGTTCTGCAGTCTAAACATACTGTAAGGTAGACTTTGTTGCTAACAGTTGCTAAGATACATTTCTTGGGTATTTCAAAGTGTAGCTGTGGACTCTACATATAGAGGCTGGTTCTCAGGCTATTGAAGGGACCTGGTTTTAAAATGTCAAAGCTGTAACTTTAGGAAACAGCACCATTTATGAATGAAACACATTGCTACAATGTCATGATACTTCTTTGTTTTTTACTTTATCAGTATTTAGAAATGAAGCAATGTGCTGAAAACCAGGAAAATTTGTGTTTAAAGGTAAATTTATACCTTGCATTTTAAGTTTTTTTGGGGGTGAGCAAAACTCGGAGCACTAAAATGTCACTAAAATGAGAATAGCTGGTCCACCTTGAAGGTCAGCCCACCTCAAGTGATCCTGAGCCGAAGTTGGCGCTAACTTCGGGGCTAACTCCCTTCACTTTAATCCGCAGGTGAAAAGCAAGGAACAGGAACTCGGCTTGGGTCTTGAGGAGTTGTAGCATTTATTCATTGACTGCCTAAACTGTACACACACTGCACTGCTATGTTTACAGCTATAACATAACTGCTAACTGTTTTTTTCTTTTTGCCCAACCCCCCTCTACAGAAGTACTACATTTTCTTTGTTGTTATTCTTTTTCAAATTAGTAGCCAATTAAGGACAAGAAAAGTGATAATGATAATCATAATCATAATCTTAGTCATAAAGATAACAATATTACTTTAAAAAATTACAAAAACAAAAAAGCAGGAGCGAATAAGACGGCCACCTTGACGACATAAACAAATCATTACTATTGCTAACTTAACAGGCTACTTACCGTCACCACACAAATGGGTGTTCTTTATCTCTCTTTCTCGCTAACACTCGCTAACGTTAAGCACACAACCTATACATTGAGTTATTCCTTAAAGGAGTTCACCACCTATATAGCAAATTTTAGGTTTTTAAGCCCGACGGGCTATACACTGGCAGAAACCCTGACTACATACCTGTAAAGTTTCATGACGCCAAATCAGTCCAAGGACGTAAAGTGGTGGGGCCTTTCCCCGGACCACACACATCTTCGAACTCGGCCATCATTTTGATCTCAACTACACACTTGTAGTTTTGGGACTGCATGCATCTTGTAATACTATCACCGTGACAAAATCTGTTCCCAGACAGACGGACAGAAATAGAAACACCTTGCAAAGTACTCCAAACTGTGGTAGTTCCCACTACAGTAGATGTCTGCAGGACCATATTTTGCCATGATGACACACTCACACAGACTCACAAGGTGAAAAAAACACAAGCATCGGTGGTAAAAACTCATGTTGTCACACTGGAAAGACAAGCTATGGAAAAACATACTTACTTACTGACCCTTCAGCAGCCTCTATAATAGAACTGAGTGACACTATGACTCATGACTACTGGTTGGAACGCTTAAATCACATGTATATGGATGTTAAATAGGAGACTTTTCACTCCCTCGTCACACACAATGAGTAACAATGAGCACACCCACACATTTCCCAACCAATGCTCCCTTCACCACCACATCCTTACCGTATTGATATACCCAGCTGTGGACAGCTGGATTTCCCCCAGCAATGGATTTTAAGCTGCCTTGCTGCGACAAGAATTTCCTCTTGTAGGACAATAAGGAGATTAACTGAACTGAAGTGAACTGATACAAAAACATCGAGTTATAACTCAAATGCTTACGAGCTTCCATAGGAATCGTATAATTAATCTCCATCATTATCATCATCACAACTTTTATCATCATCAATAATTCACTCATCTGTGTATGTAGCTTTTACATCTACCCTTACACTCACCTCAAACGCCCAAAGCTGCTTTGCAAATGCATAGGAAATTATTTGTGTATGTAAGAAACAATACAGTCGCGTGGTGCTGCTCCCAAATAACCACCCTCACAATGCTCATTTAAATCTTCATAAATATTTATACATAATTACTGTAAATGCTCCCAGTTCGGTCGGGCAAAACTTTGCAAGCCCTTTCTTTGGCTATAGGAACCCTGAGGGAGGAGAGTGGTAACTTAACTATCAAGTGCCTCATCCGGCAGGAGAAAAGAATAAAACTGGTGAATGCAAATACGAGTCTACAGAGGACATTGGGGAGACATACCTAAAACAGGTGCCAAAAAACATGAAGAACAGAGAATGCAAACAAGACCAATCTGACATCAAATACAGGTCAGGGGAAGAGGAGATCTCCTTCGTTTGGGAAACTCTCCTTGCTCAGTGGGAGATAAACGACAGGCTAAGAGCTTCCAGTAAAGAGGATGGCAACAAGATCAGAACAACCTCTGAAAAAGACTTGTGATCACGGCACACTTGTGAAGTGGAGTTCATGAAAGAGGATGCCAACCGCCAAGCTCAAGGAGGTGGAAGCAAATTGGCAGAAGAGGGTGAGCAAGCTGGAAGAAGTGACCTCTTCAGCAGGGTCACTGTCACAACAGGCATATCGCCAGATATGATCTCCTGATGACTGAGAGGAAACCACAGCAAGATGGAGAGGAATAGGACAAGAAATCGATCAATATTAAAGAGGAGATTATACTTCTATACTGCCCCAGCTGATCAGTTTACTTTGTAATAATATCTCATTGGATTCTAACGGTTTGTTTCCCCAACTTGTTCTCCCAATTCAACATGCAACCCTGCACCCTTTCGCTCCCATCACCCAACCAAACTTCCTCTACTACTTTTCCCTCCCTGTCCTTAGTCCAGTACCATAACTCTGCATCTACTGTATGCTATCCATAACATAAACATGACCAAAACACCCAGACTCTCTCTATAAGGTGGCCTGTAATTAACCATTCACTAAACCCCTCCCCCAGACAGGGATTGTCCAATCCCCAGTTTACCTGGGATGGTTCTGACAAACTAGTTGGTCTGTCCTAACCAACTCACAGATTTAATGCTAATTAACTCGCCACCTCATCATTTAAGTACTTAAGTTACGCCACACATGGTGTTATTTTAACCCAAACCACAATCTTAAACTAAACTAAGTAGTTTTGTTGGCTAAACCTAACCAAGTTGATTTTCTGTGAAGAAAGAAGTTTATTTTGAAAAGACTGGGGCAGGAATTGACTTGGGTGAGCTTATTACAAAAAAACGCGGGTTCAGGCAGGGGGGTCAAAGAGTGACAAAGCAGCATTCCGAGTAAATTATTAATAATTTACAGAAACATGGGTGAAACAAACTGGTGGTGCGGATTTGCTCCCATAACGGGTTGAGTGGGTGCACGTTATAAAAAACCCAGACCCGTGCATCACTGCTACACAGGGAGCGGGTCCTCTTAACAGAGACCGCCATAACGCTTCACCGTGTCTCTATGCTAGCACAGAACCGACAAACCAAACACTGGCACTAGCGAGAGCATTTTACATTTTTACATTACCTGAAGGCCACCGTAGTTCTCTGACATGCTCACTTCAGTCACGTGAGCTGCAGAGTGCAAAACCATGGTACCGTCAGCCGCTGTCTGACTACCGTTGCTCCTAAAGTAGTGTTATTGTTGTATGGATGGCCTCTGAGCAAGGCGAACAGTTACCACAGTTTTGCTTTCGGCGGCTCACGTTACTCACGAAAGGGAGGAGTGAGCGGAGGAGTACTCAGATGGTTGCAATCTGCAACCACATCACTAGATGCCACCAAATCCTACACACTGTACCTTTAAATATAGCATGACTGGGCTAGCAATGCAGGTAACCATTTTAGAATAATGCTGCTCCCTTTTCATTTGTGTTGTCTGTTCTTCTCATTGTTTTGGTGTCAATGTGGCATAAGAGGTGAATTATAATGGAAGCACATGTGAAGTATATGTGAAAGACTGCTACAGCCAGTATTACAAGTTCATTCTCGTGGCCAAGCAAACTTTTTAAAATTCCTATCCAATCTTTATGAGAAATATGTGGTTTCATGACCCCAGCCATGGTTAATTTATTGAAATACATACTGTACATACCAGTTGCATAGTCATTTGAATGGATATTGGATATTGAATGCTTTCACATTCCTTGTTCCCTAGATACAGGCGAATCATGTTGGCAGAGAGATGGATGAGCTGTCTCATTTTCATTTTAATGAAAACAGATGGAAAGTATCAGTACCAGCACAAACACTGTTTCCGGAGCTTGATTTGATACCATTATGATTTTGCCGTTTTGTAACAACTCAATAGTTTGCTAATGGCTTTGCTAGCGTTAGAAAGAGAAGAGAGAATATTTGAGGCGTGAAGTCGACACGTGTGTGTGTTCTGCTTCCCTCCTCTAATTCTGACATGCAAACATACACGTGCTCCCCCTTGCCTTCAACTCAAGGGCAGCTCAGCACTAGCATGATTTGATATGCTAATGCCGGATGTCATGCATGGACATCATAATGAGTCATTTAGCGCCTGACTTCTCCCATTTCTATTGACACTACTGGTACATCCAGAGGACAAGGATTTTCCCTGTCTCCCTTAACTCATCATATATGGATTCTCCATTGACTAACCGGGTCTGTCTCACACTTTAAGGGAGCAGATGACAATGTGATTGCCATTTAATATTTTTCCCTGTTGAAGTTGGGTACATTTCAGCTGGAGAAAGATTGATAAATGGAGTCATATATCTGACCAAAGTGACTGGCTGAATAGCATGCACCATTTCCTTTCCATCACATTTCCTTAAAGTAGCACCCGAAGGATGATATTTTGCAATTGTGAAATTCGACGTCTCTTTCCAGAAGCAACATCCTGATTATGCAATAAAATAAACAGACTCTCGCTGTGGACAGATTTTTTTATTTACCTTTGGTAGGAAATAGTTGCCAATGAAAGCAAGATCTGTGGATTATCCTGAGTAAATGAGACGTTGTTTACATTGTATGCTATACAGCAGTGAAAAGACTGCGTGAGAAGCAGGCTGTAAAGAAGGCAGAGGCAGAGAAAAAGACACACTTGAGATGAATTAGGAGAAGAGAAAGAGAGAGAAAGCCAGATAAGAAGTTAATAAATAAGAGAAGGTAAAAAAGAGTTATATTTTATTCAGTTATATTTAGATGAATAGAGGCTATTATAATGAGTTGAGAGGGGAAGGGGAAATGGAAATGCCTTTAAGGCAGCGCTTTACGAAATACAATTGAATGCAGTAATAACACAATGTAATTTACTGTACTGTGTGAGAGTGTGTGTGCCTACATAACTTTAGGATATAGAATAGAATTATTTTGAATGGTCCTGCAAAGACCTTGGCTTAAAAATTATAGGTCTTTGTTTTTTTTTTTTGCTGAATTTTATAATGACTTTGAGATGGACAACTTTGATATAGGTTCTTATGTCAGAAAAACAATGTGGTGGTGCAAGTGGTACAACTAGAGATCAGGAGGTGTTCTTTGAGTCGTGAATATCACAGCAAACGTCAAGCAATGTGCCCATAAGATGATTGTATAGTGTATCTGGTGCAAAAACATCATGTTTTTGAATAAAAAAAACATGGCTTACTTCTACAACAAAGTCTACTACAAACGTCTCCTCTAGAGTGAAACCACTGTGCTTCAAATTTGTTTTAACGGCATTAATTTCTTTAACGCATTAATGCAACTTCCGATTTTTAGCTTGTAGCGGGCTCAGTTTTAATGCTAGAGTGAATATACTGGTATCATATGAAACTAGAAAAACCTAAGGAATTGGTACCAACCATGTCATACTAGCTTGTCAAGAAGGAGGCTAAATAACGCACTACATTTTGGCATAGAAAAATTGGCACTGCAATTTTCAAAGTGGTCCTTTGACCTCTGACCTCAAGATATGTGAATGAAAATGGATTCTATGGGTACCCACGAGTCTCCTATTTACAGACATGCCCACTTTATGATAATCACATGGAGTTTGGGGCAAGTCATAGTCAAGTCAGCAAACTGACACACTGACAGCTGTTGTTGCCTGTTGGGCTGCAGTTTTCCATGTTATGATTTGAGCATATTTTTTATGCTAAATGCAGTACCTGTGAGGGTTTCTGGACAATATTTGTCATTGTTTTGTGTTGTTAATTGATTTCCAATAATAAATATATACATACATTTGCATAAAGCAAGCATATTTGTCCACTCCCATGTTGATAAGAGTATTAAATACTTGACAAATCTTCCTTTAAGGTTCATTTTGAACAGATATAGAATGTGTGATTAATTTGCGATTAGTCACGATTAAATATTTTAATCGACAGACAGCCATAAAAGCAACTTAATCGATAATCAGGATTTCTCATCAAACCACAATGTTACTAGAGACACTGATCCTATAGTGAACATAGGGGTAATCCTGGATCTGTAATAGGATTAGATTTAACTGTTCTATGTGAGGAAGAATGCGTATCATGATTATATAGCAATTAAACAGGATTCTACATACAGTATGGCTCTATTCAGAAACTGGATACAAGCAGTAAAAAATGGACTTGGGCCTGATGTGAAAGTCTTTATTGGTGCCTGCAATGATCTTGTTAATTAATTAGTAACCTATATATGATAATATTCATTAACTACAAATATGTGGTTATAAATACACACAAATCAGCAGCTGCATGTACATTTGGAAAATGTAAAAAAAAAAAAAGACCATTTTATTTCCTCTTCTTTTAATGCACCATTGTTTTCATTTAACCTGTAGCTTTGATTTGACCTGCATAAAACCAAAGGGTAATTGTACAATTTACCTATTTACATCACACTTCCTGTCATTCAGCTGCTTCCTCCCAGCTGCACTCTGAGCAGGTATTTGTGCTGCAGTGCTAAAGGAAATGTTTGTGTCACTGTTAACTTAATACTGGTACATCTCTAACTGCATAATACCATCATGGTAGCATACCTAGCTTTAAAAAGGCAGTGTAATTGCAAGATTATTAATAATGGAAAATATTCAAAGTAGAAGGGGGCTTAAAAGGAAGGCTGGCAGTGAACTTATGCCACCAGCAAAATGTACCTGACGGTTCCATTAACATGCAAACACCATTGCTAGGTGTAATATAGCTTATGTTTGCAGAACTGTCGCCAGCACACCATGAGCAAGTCTGATGTGAAAGTGAGAAAGACACAGAGATAGTATTGTAGATAGCCAGGGATTTATTGATGACTAGCACACATGTATTAAAAGCGAACTGTGTCCGCTGGGTTTTGTAAGCAATATTTGTCTAATGTCAATGTAATCTACATCTCATAGAAGTGGAATCTCAATCAGATGCAAAGCCATCGAGGCACTCTGGGCATGAGGAGAGGAGATAAAGACAGAGGGATATAGGCAGAGGTGTAGGGGAAGGCTGTGTGACGTGAAGTAACGACGTGAAACACGGAGAGGTACAGTACAGCCAGTACATAGCCATAGCCTTGTTGTTTCTCAGGGTTAATGTTACTGTGCATTCACCCTAAATATCATGTTAAGCTCTGAGTATAGCACAGTTATCTGTGAGCCCATGTGTTTACTGTCACTGAAGATGAATACATCTTGTAGTTTTTCCACCATCTTTTAGGTGGCAATAACCTTCTAAGTCAGGATACTACTCAAAAGGCTGCGGGCTTCTGCCCAAGCGGCAAAATATGACGAGTATGGATGAGATCACATTGCAACATCATAGCACTGGCTACTTTTTGTGCAATCTGAGCAAATATTTAACATTTGCCCATATCAGTAAAAATAAAATAAATAAAGTGCTTGCAGAATTCTTTAGGTAAACAAATTAAGAAAAAAAATAGAAACCGACAATTTTACATGTAAAACTGTATCGCCTATATATTTTTTTTAAACTAGACTATTAATTAAAAATCAATTCAGTGTTTTTGAGAATTGATACAGTATCACAAAACATATCACGATACTCAAGTGTGTTGAAATTTTCGGCCATCGGAGAGTTTGGGGCCACCGGCGAGTGTCCGTTTCGGCCATCGGAGAGTTTGGGGCCACCGGCAAGTGTCCGTCGGCCAAGTCTAGTCTGCCCGTGTTCGGCCGATTCAGCTTGTTGAATCTGCGGCGGCGCCCGTCAGTGAGAGAAATCACTCTGATTGGCTGTTCAGCTTAAAGAATCAGTGCACGAGCAGAGAAACGGAAGTGAGGAAAGCAAACCAACGAGTAAAGTTGAAAAACACAGTCGGCTCTTCTCATTTTTCATCTTTACTTCATCTGATTGTTCCAATTACATTTTGATATTTTCACAGCGACATGGCCATCTGGAATGAAGCTAAATGGTGAGTGGGAGTGATGTGAAAATTGTCGGCAGACGCCGCTTTGTTTCATGTACGTACTGTATCATAACAACGTCTTCTATATCCAGTCCTCTGTCTTCCGGTTTCCCTTTCTGAAAGATGGTTTCTACACAGTGACAAGGACAATTGTTGTTTAGTGAATGCTCAATTAAATGCAGAGTAGGCTACGTGTTGGGTCAACTTGACTTGCTCGACAGTTATTTGAGCGAAGAGCTCATCTGAGAGAATGTGTTTGTGGGGCTAAATAGAAAAAAACTTTTATAATATTGCATATGTGCAGCAAAGTTGCTCAATTCTCTCTATTTATAAATCTTATTTCTTTCATGTTGTTCCTCTTTTTCCTTTCCCCGCTGCTCTCTTCTCGTCTCCTCTCCTCTGCAGACTTGTTTATTCCCCTGCTTTGCCTTAGATTGGTTAAGCTGTCCGTGGCAGAGTAGCAACAAGGTTGTTTGTGATGTCTCTGTGGTTGGAAGGAGGACAGCGAGAGGCTTGATAGATCCATTAATGTTCCTTTGGTCTTCCATTTCAAGGCAAACACTCTGATGCGTGTCTGTGTGAGTCTGTGTGAGTCTGTGCGTGTGTTTTGTCTTTCTAGAAAATTGAGAGAAAAAAAATGCATGACTAAAAAGCTACAGTGGCAGTGGGTGTGTGTGTGTGTGTGTGTGTGTGTGTTAGGCATTGTGATAAGGTTTAACTTCATTAAAATTCTGATGTAAAAGCCCCCAACAGTTCTTAATCCGCTGTTTCAAACCACCTATGGAGGTGGTCTCAGATGTTTTATGAAACTTCAAAGTGAAAACACATCATTTCTCAACCACATGTAGCATGTACGCCTATATACTGTAAGTAGAATGAATATGCAATTCTTTTAATAATACCATGTGCAACCCAGTCTGCATAACAATAACTTGCATGCTTTCAACACATTAAAAACATGCCCAGTTAATGAAAGCTAAAATGATGTATAGAGGCTTTTATGCTAGAGATGTTGTGTGCAGGAAATCTTTACTGTCTTTATAGGAAAAATGTAGTGCCATAATTCCCATTGCATCGAGTGTGTGGCAGCAGAATCATGAATAATTTGACACTTCACTGACAGCAGTGGACTATCAGGCCACCTGAAGGTCCTGTCTGTTCAGGATAAAGTCAGAGAGAACTACTGCATGTGGCAGACTTCCTGGTGGAGTAGCTGGACTGATGTCAGCCAATTTGTGCACTGTAAAGTTGCTGTGTAGCTGAGGAGGTGGGCTGACCCCAGACCTCCAGGTCAGAAAAGTGAAGCCAGTGTGGAAGTGCCTTAAATTTTAATTTTTCTAATAGCCAGCAGGGGGCGACTCCTTTGGTTGCAAAAAGAAGTCTGATTGTATAGAAGTCTATGAGAAAATGAGCCTATTTCTCACCTGATTTATTACCTCAGTAAACGTTGTAAACATGAGTTTATGGTCTCGATCGCTAGTTTCAAGTCTTCTTCAATACAGCATGTTGTTCATTTCAGCCGATTAGACTGTTGTCAGGCTATTAAATAGGCATTATCAGTGGCTATAAGTCCCATTGATGTGGGTCAGTAGGGCCCTACTACACCCACTGGTAGGTTTTATCATCTATTCACATGGTCGATTATCAAAAGAAGGTAAAAAAGAAGACGACAGCGACCTCTAGCGACCGTTGTAATTAAGACAGGAGCAGAAGATGAATTGAGGCAATGCACACAGGGTGGATGAGTCAAACAAACACAGGACTTGTACCTAGGAGACCGAGTTTGCATCCTGTATGAAACCAACGATGTTATTTTAAGCCAAAACATCATGTTTTTTTTCCCTCAACTGCTTGTTGACATCAGAAACAATGGAGACCATGGAAGTAAATTTTTTCAAGCAAAATAATTTTAGTCGTATATTATTTTTCTTTGTAATTTTATAATAGGTCTGAGGAGGTCTGAGGCCTCATCTTTTTCCTCTGTCATCATGCCTTTGCATTTATTGCATTTTGTTACCCGCTTGCTAGCTTGCTAAATTGTTTGCTTCTGTGGCTTCTAGATGCCGACAGTAACGTTAATATTGCCGTTGCTTAGCAGCAGTTTTCTCACAACTTATCAACTTGAACACCAAGCATATTGTGTACACTGCTTCCCATGTTGTAAACACAAGCTCACGAGTTTCATTTGAAGGTACCATTATCTCCACCCTCCCGTCACATCTGGTTGCAAAAAAACAAGATGGCAACGGCCAAAATGCCAAACTCAAGGCTTCAAAACAGCAGTCCACAAACCAATGGGTGACGTCACGATGACTACATCCACTTCTTATATACAGTCTATGAAATCCATATTTTGTATTTTTTATTCAGTAAATCCATATTTTACCAAAGAGCTGTTCATCTTATATTACACTACACCTACTACTATTTAGTGACTACCCAAACATCATCACATATCTGTAATGTGCTTTTGCGTGAGAGAAATAAACAATGGTCATGCCATTGCTAATATTTCTGGGAAATAGATCATCTGGCCCTCAGCTGGGGTCACTATTATTGTTGTTTTATTGTTGTATCTTAGAAATCAAATCACATCTATCATCAATTTACTGTTTAGTCGCCATTTAGCATTGATGCTACACTGCAATGCTACTCCCTCTGTTCCAAACTAAACAGGCCATCTGTGTAAACACTAATTACCAATCTCCCATAGTAAAAAGCACAATTCCCTCACCTCGGCATCTGCCACAGTGGACGATGTGTCTCCCTGTCTTTAACAACGGGTCACAGCCACAAGCAACATCCACATCCACAGAGGAGAAGCTGTGGCTCTCCCTGCACGGCTCCATTCAAGATTGCTGTTGTTCAAAACGTCTACCAAAAGAGTAGAAGGTCAATGAATGAATGACAGCGTAATAGTTTCAGCATTGAGTCTGAGCCAAGGATACGTTCAGTCCAGTCCAGCCTCGCCTTTCTCTTGCTGCCGCCCACTTCATCTGATTCATCTGATAACTTCCATCTTCAGCTCCTGGTTCAGTATCATGCCTCTTCCCATTCTTAAATTAGTCGTACTCATCTCACAGTTACCCACCACCGCCCAGCTCCACCTGCCACCGGAAGACTCCCCACTGGGCTGCGCTCAGACGCCCTCCTGCAGAGCATTCTGACAGGATACAGCTCCAGTCCTGGTTGGCAAAGTCTCTTAGATGAAGTGCTTTTTGATGCAGCGCACAAGTGCGTCAGCTAGACAGATATGTCAGTTTTTGCAATCTTAGGTTCCAGGTTACAGTTTACAGCAGAGATCATTAGTGCATGAAATGGGCCACGCACCCTACGGGATACTGGTACCTTTTTTTTTCTATATTATTACCTATGGTGCGCTGCCACTTGCTGATGAATGATGGCATACATTGTGTAGTTTCAAGTATGAGGCTTGAATTTTTCTTTTTCCTGCCCAACCAAGTTTGGAGAAGCATAAAAGTGCCGCTGCTCTTGGCTACCTGAGCTGCATATTAGCACTCAGCAGGGGGGACAGCTGCTGGATGGAAGCCTCTCGACTCCAAAATCCTCCACCAGCACAGACTTGATGTCAACATAATTAATGCCAAAGTTTTCCTTAAATTGATTTGTTTGGTTATGGTAGAAGATGGGCTCTTCAGCAGATCCCTCTTGAGTAGTGGTTTCATAAAAATACCAATGGTAACACTTTTTTTTAAAGGGTAACTTCAGTATTTTTCAACCTAGACCCTATTTTGAGGGATAATGCTATAACCGGCAGCCACAAAACAAGCTGCGAGGGCAAATGAGCAGCGTCAATGTAATCAATGAAATAAGATGTTTTCTTTACCTTTTTTGATCCAATCTGTTTGTTATTGTGCAACACAGTCTCGCGGCAGCAGTGAAATAGTCACGAGATTTAATCTATTTGATTCGTGTACATAGACACAAATGTCCCTTTTTTTTCTCGTGACGCTCAATACGACTTTCAACAACATATTTTTGGTGCATTTTCCTACGAAATGTCCAGTAACACGTGACACAAGTGTCCACTCTAGTCTTTTCAAAATGAAAACGAATTAGTTAGGTTCAGGAAAAGATTGTAGTGTGGGTTTAAATAACATCAGAAGTGGTGTAACTTGAGTATGGAAGTTATGTGACAAAAACTACTTAGTTAGGTTTAGGAAAAGAGCCTGGTTTGGGTTAAAGTAACTCCGGAAGAGATGTTTTATGGAAGTTACATGACAAATAAATAAACTATGACTGGTTTCACACAGGACACAAACACCGGGCGAAAGTCCTGTTTTTTGACCCACCCATCCACCCTGAGCTCCTCTCAACATGGCATTCGCCCCTCTCTATATTTCCCGATGCAGAATTTCATGGATCACATACAAATTAATTTTGTGCTGACCATCCCGAAAAAAAATTTAAATTTGTTTATGTGCACAACTTACTACTTTAAATTTCATGACCATTTCACAAACTGCTGTGCGACAGGGCTGTATTATGTCCATGTCCCGCTTAAGGAGAAGTCTCATGAAATCTGAATATCCGTATACTCAAATAAATATGGGCGGCCATCGAATTAAAAGACTCATCCACATTGTCTAAATCATCTTGATATTCAGCCATGACATTAAAAATCTTTGAGAGTATCACTAAGCTACGCTTTCTGTACAACAAACTCTGCCAGGCTGGAGCTCACGTTTCCACCATGGATGTATTCCACCGTTGTCTCCTGGCAACACCTCATTTCGCCAGATTTCAGAACGAGACTTCTTGTCATGATTTGTTCCTTTGTCCCAGCCACATTCCCACTTCCTCAGATACTTTATTGCCATTTTTCTTCCCTCTTTGCCCTATTACTGGAATGCCATACCCATCTATACACCTGCTTCCACATCCCTCATCTGCTCTGCAATTACCTGGCCTTCCCCGCCCACCTCCTCACCTGCATCTGATTGTCTAATCAGTCACTCGCTACATGTACTGGTTCACTTCCTTTGTGGGTTTATCATTGCTATGCAGTACCTTGTTGCCTGCCTGTTATCTGTCTGCTGGACCCACTGCCATTTGGATTTTGAACACCATAAGCATTTTGAAAATAAATCACTGAATACATCCTGCTGCTTCCTCATTTCTCTGCATTTGGGTCCAAACCTGTTTCCGAAACCGTGACACTTCTCCTTGAGTGAGACTCTTTCCATAATGTCAGACTCATATGACAATCAGAGTCTGTCATGGCAAAAACAATAACTTTTAGTGGACGTAAATGAGGGTGCCAGCTTGCCCCAAAAGCACCATATTGCAGCCCTTGAGCAGCTGCCGTCTACAGCGGTCTCCCTCAATACTGGACCAATTTCAGAAATTGTTGTCGCTATTTGTCAGTTAGACACAAAAACATGGGGAAATAGGGTCCAGGTTGAAAAATACCAAAGTTAGAGATTATAAATGGGTTTTTCGTAGAAAAGTGTGTTCCAATTTCCTTTTTCCACACATATCAGAGTAAGGTTGTGGTTGAGATTGGATCAGCCCACACTCCCTGCAAATAGTTGCCAAATCACTCAATACTGACCATCTACAACATGATGCAAAGCATGTAGCAAGTAAGATGAGAGAACTGGGTGGAAGGCATCCTCCTCCAAAAATCGGTTTGTTGACACACTATAAATTAACGACATTTACCTCTAAGGTCTAAGATATATGATTTTTTTTTTGTTGTTCTATGCTGCAATACCCATGCAATATGTGTGATTTTCCAGTGGCATACTGTACCACTGCTTCAACTATAAATCAAGTGTTCAACTTGGCTTGTTGAACTCGGGGGTTAACTTTCATTATCCGTGTTGCATTCCTTTGGGGCAACCAAGGTCTTCATAGCAGCCACTTGAGCTCATGTGCCACAGCCTCTTAGCAACAGTTTGCTCTTCCTTTCTGTTTGGATTCAGTTCTTTGTTCATGAGGAACTTTGAGTCATGCCTGTGATCAGGGTCTGCATAATATAAACGAATCTTGACACCCTGCCAGTCTGTCGAGATTCACCTGAACACCTCGCCACAAATCAAAGGCTCCTTGATAGCGTTCATGAACGCCATGTACAAAAATATACAAAGAGGCAGAGTGAGACGGGAGGAAAAAGTCAAGAAGAAAAAGTAACAGATGCTTGATGGTGAATAAGCAGCAATGTTGAGTAGAGCACATGAATATGCTCTGCTGAATCCATCCATCTGCCTGCTTCTCCATCTTTCTCTACTTGTATTGATTTGCAAGTTCCCAACCGACACTCGACTTCCATATGGGTGTTGGTGGAGCTCGTCCAGACACTTTGCATGTATGGAGTGAGCGAACAGGGATTTCATTAAGTGTAAAAGGCTGACTTTATAGTGATCAATGGCCCTGCTCATCGGTCACCTGCAGTGGCCCAACTGACCGCAGCATCGAGATGGATGAAGGGACTAGAATGGAGAAAGACGGGAGTGGCTGAGATTGAGTGGAAATGGACAGGAAGGCGGTGTTTGTGCTGATGAAAGTAAGGGTAAATAGACAGAAAGAGACAGATGAGGAATAATGGATCGCATTGACCTCACAACCCCTTTCTACACAGGGGAACAACGCATAAATACTGCATTTACTGTAGTTACAAAATGGCTTCAATCATCATGTCACTTTTGTTGAGTTAAAATGATCAAAAACATAGCTGCGGATTAAATGCATGTGTTGTGCAACCGCAAAGTCTGGCAAAAACACACACCGCAGGATAATTTTGTTATATGCAGTATATTTACACAGTAGGGGAGAGTAGGGTGATTTGAGCCTGTGGGGAAGTTGAGCCGCCCCTTTTTTCTCTCTTTGTGACCACACATTGAGTCATCCATTTTACTGACCCTGTGATGGAGAGCGGCACGGTGGTAAGCACATTTAGTTTTAAAGAAAACATCTTTTTGCCGTTCTAAGTGATTTTTTTATGTTCAGGGAGTCATGATTCTCATGTCTGACCAATTACAGACGAGTCTGTAAAAATCTACTATACTGGCTATAATGTTGGCATGACGTTAGCTCTAAACTGCTGGATGATACAAGTTTGTTAAAGTGGTGGAAATGCCAAAAGGCCTGGGGCAAGTTGAGCCATTATAATTATATATAATGAGATTATAGCTTCAACTTGTTATGTAAATCTCAATGTCAATGTACTTACCCCTCATCGGGGGCAAGTTGAGCCAACTTTTTTTTGGAAAGTCATATTTTGAAAACTATTTATTTTAGATCCAAAGCGATCATTTACCAAGGGTGCATCACATCCTGAAATATATGTACATGTTTTAGTTGGAGCCATTACTGTCATTCCCTTAATTTAAAGATGCCTCAAGTACAAACTGGCTCAACTCACCCCACTCTCCCCTACAGTGTTATACTTACAGCTAGGGCTAATGAAAAATGTTCTCAAAAAGGTGCAACCTTTTGCATTATCTTTTAGTTATGTAGATTGAATTCACGCTATTTTCTGAAGAAGATAATTTAACATTTATTTATGCTCATGCCTGGCGCAACCCAGTGTTTAAAGTGCCACTGTTTCACTTAAAGGAATGAATCCATTGCTATAGCTACAAATTGTGTATACTTAAGTTTTCTGTTTTCCAGTGTATGTGATTAGTTTTTTGAGTGACTACCCATCTTCAAAGCAGCTTCAGTGCTTTTAAATACACATTAGCATCCCTGTTATGTATGTGTAATTTATGTCATCCCCTATTAGTATTCCGGTCATGTGTTGCTCTTTATATCCTGGTTTCAGAAATCTTGATAAGCCCTTATTCAAGTCTTGAGAAACCTAAATATGCTAGGTGGAGTCAGAGTTGTAGTTGTGCAGTGTAGTGGTCAAGACCACCTAAAACAAGACCGAGTCATCAAGACCAGAGTGTATCGAGACCGAGACAAGATCAAGTCCCACACTGCATCACACGATAAAATGGAAGAGCACCAGGATTTGAAGCAAATTTTTTTTAAAGGGTTAAAGGAAACGCTACTGCGCCTGTTCTGTGGGCCCAATGGATGTGGAAGATCGCCGGATGATCTAGGTACTTCATCACTCGGCAGTCGAGCCATTTTGGCTTCATGCGCCACTTAGCAACTCTCATAGGAATGAATGGGAGCCCGCCTACAACGCTGTATTTATAGTTCTCTTTATACATCCATGTGTTAACTGCGCACTGGGGACTTTTGATCCCTGACTTTGGCCTTTAAGCCAAACCATGATGTTTTTTTGACTAAACTTGTAAGTAGTTTTGTTGCCTGACCTTAACTAATAGGCTTTGTTGCGTTTTCGTTTTGTTTTGTTACCATTTACAATGTTAATGACGTGTTTAAAACTGTTTAAAACTGTTTAAAACTGTTTAAAACTGCGACCGTATTCCGGGAGATAATACTTTTCCCTCAAAATGTATTTTGGTTATGCAGTTTAGTTGCAATCAGAACGTAATTTTGTGGGAGACAGGCTTGCCAGGGCGGTATACTGTCTAGAAGGAGGCACTGCCTTAAAATGACTACGACATTGAAACAATACAAAAAATGCAACAAAACTATTTAGTTAGGTTTAGGCAACAAAACTACTGGTTTAGGCTTCGAAAAAATTCACTACAGTTGGGTTTAAAATGACTTCGAAACAAAAAAAGGCAAGAAATTACTCCGTTTCACACGGGACACAAACAGCACTCTCCTAGGGGAAAGTCCAGTATTTGTTGGACCCGTCCACCTCCCCTCCCGCCCACCAGTAGTGGACCTTCACGCTTGTTATTCCCATTATCATTCAATAATGCTTTTATTCAACGCATTTTCATTCACTCGATATATATACCTGTTCTGTACATCGCTTGTTTTACTACGTCACTCTCTGTGGCCATCCGCATGCGACTTACAGAGGTATTTCTGATACATAAAAGACAAGGAACCGTATTGTCATTCCATAACAGGGGCAGCACATTATTAAACGCCTGTCATGGAAAATAACCAATTGCTGTACATTTAACCAAAATACCACTGTATATAAGTCCAATTTTGAGGTACTTGTACTTCATTTGAGTATTTCCATTTTCTGCTACATTATAGGCTACACTTCTAAATTCAGAGGGAAATATTGTACTTTTTATATGACGTCTATATTTCCTCCACAGAATACACAGGTGCATCTTCAACTCAAGTTATGTAGTAGTTATTTAGCAGAACAACAAATCTAAGTATCAACAATATAATGATGTCTATCATGCTGGAATGAAAGTGAACGTCTAACACTGGTAGTGTTAAATGATAAAACTGTATTGTTAGTCTCATCCTGGCATCTAGAAACCAAACTCCTTGTTGTAGTAACCGAAACACGGATGCTGTTTGTGTGCAGGTACAGTATATGAATAACCAGATTTCTTTTGTTCTGTGTACTCATTATAACCCAAATATGATCCCAAACTAGAATGTTAATATGCATGTAAACATAACATAACATAGTCATTTCACTATGAACATCAACAACTTGCAGAGCCTTGAAAATTGCAAGAGACAGGCAATCCATCACAGTGAACATTTCATCGCCTTTCTTTTTGTCCAACTTGTGCTATCATTCCCCGGATATGCAAATCAATTCAGCTTTCTGATGGCATGCAGTATCAGAGTGTGACCCCCGGGTAATTGAATATAGCATGAAAGGTGTCGGTGTCTGTATGAAAGTTTCCGCGTGGAAAGTCTCTCTTTTATCTGCACGCTGCGTAGATAAAGAGGACTCTCAGTGGGGGAGATTTCAGATTATGTGAAAACAGCAGAGGGTAAGCAGGTGGGCATCCGGAGAAAATTGAGAAAATTGTCAACCCCTATCCTAGCACTGCCATCGTCACTATCCAGCCTCCTAAAGACACAGCAAGGCCAATTAACCTCCCTCATTACCACTGCTATAGGCCTTCCGCTCCAAAGGATAGAGCGAGATGGGAAACAGGATGGGGGAGTGGCTGAAGGGTGTGGGGTGTGGGTAGTGGGGTGCTGATGGGTGGCAGTGCAGCAGAGGGAAGGAATAAATCAGCGGAATGAAAGTAAGAAAACGCAATTTGTCACACCATTGTCGGCTTCCGCTCTCCCCTCTCCTCCTGTTGCAAGAGGAGCATGGATACGCGAGGCGAGGCTTGCGTGTCAGCCCAGCTGCTGCATCTATTTAAATGAGACTCACAGCTTCATGAAGTGAGACCACGTATCCTTTCAATATGCGACTCTGGATGAAGGGAGGTAGACACAGAGTCGAGACAGGGGGAGACGGAGAGAGCGCGGTGGGAGCTGATCTGAGGGAGAGAAATAGAGTAAAGTGATTTTTGAAGATAACTCTGCGGATGCATGAGCGAGACTGAAAGTGTGGAGGAGGTCTACGGCCTTAATGGGTCGCTGGGACGCACGCAGTGACTGTAAAAGACAAACCGTGTTGACAGGAAAAGCCATTGACTCATTACTCAGTTTGTCTGTAGAAGAGAGGAAAAGTAAGAAGAAAAGTGTCTCTCTCACTGCATGTGTTGTATATTTCATCAGATAAAGGAATCTTTTGAAGAGACGAGCTGAAATTCATTAAAAATGCTTGTCTGCGGTGCTATTAGGAGGTTTCGACTTCAGATGGAGTATGAATAACACACCTGTGAGCTTTTAATGAAATATTAATTAGTAGCATGACTTCATAAATGGTCCTAAATATTCTATTACAAATATGAATAAGATACAAGTGATTATGATCTTTTTGGGGCTTTCAAAAGACTCCAAATCAGTTGTACAATATCTTCTGTAGCTGTGAAGGAGCTTTGTCAAGTCTGATGTCATCAGGGTTATTCAAGCTTGGGCTTCATGACTTCATAACAGAAAGCCTGTGTTACAAACTGGGGAATAAAGTTTGACAGATGTGGGCATCAAAGGTATAACCTTTTACAGTTGTC
>CAKAOI010043848.1:0-13452 GCA_916701655.1 Sebastiscus albofasciatus | reverse complement strand
AAGGTTGGACGTGTTGTGCGTTCAGAGATGGTATTCTGCATACCTTGGTTGTAACGAGTGGTTATTTGAGTTACTGTTGCCTTTCTATCATCTCCAACCACTCTGCCCATTCTCCTCTGACCTCTGACATCAACAAGGCATTTTCGTCCACACAACTGCCACTCACTGGATATGTTCTCTTGTTCGGACCATTCTCTGTAAACCCCAGAGATGGTTGTGCGTGAAAATCCCAGTAGATCAGCAGTTTTTGAAATACTCAGACCAGCCCGTCTGGCTCCAACAACCATGCCACGTTCAAAGTCACTTAAATCCCCTTTCTTCCCCATTCTGATGCTCGGTTTGAACTTCAGCAAGTCGTCTTCACCACCTCTAGATGTTGAGTTGCTGCCATGTGATTGGCTGATTAGCTATTTGTGTTAACAAGCAATTGAACAGGTGTGCCTAATAAAGTGGCCGGTGAGTGTATAAATGTCCACTACACAGGACAAAACATAAACAGGAAAGAAATCTCAACAGATGGGACTCTAGAACATACATATAAAATGACTTAAGTACCACAGGGTTTTGAGATATGTCTTTCTACTTTACCAACCATTATAGCATGTAACCAAACAGGCCATAAAATAGTTAAATTGACAATAAACAGAATAGATGAATAGACAATAAACAAATTGCAATACTGATGTCACTTGTAACAAATAGACAGCAGACTAGTAGACAGAAAATAGGTATGTCTCTTGCTCTGGTTACCACAGCAGCAGTTTTTGCAGAGTCTGGATCATAGCCTGTCTTTGAGGGTCCCGGGGCCTTTCTGTAAAAACATTCCAGAGCTGTCTGTGGGATCTGTCTATTCCCTGGGAACGTTTCCCCGCTCAGATAAGTCAACCCTGACAGTGTGAAACATCATCTGAAAACACCGAGGATCGGCCCAACACATGTAGGTCTCCGTGCAGGGCCACAGAGGTCCTAGGGGCAGAACACTCACCTTGTAAATGACAGGCAGATCTAAAAAGAGAAAGTGTTCTCATGAACAATGTGTTAAACATCACCTTTGTGCTCAGGGATTGTCATCCTTCCTGGAAGAGAGGTTAAAAGGCAGTTATTCTGAAAGCAGTGCGGCACACTTTAATACAGGTGCAGAGACAAAGAAACTTTTTTGCTGATATGTCTTAGCCTGACTTAAAACTGGAAACAGGGGAAGCAGCTCTGCTTGTAACCAAATCCACATAGCAGTGTCTTTAAACAGCCCGTTCACACGAAAAGGCGTATGAATGACACGAAAATGCACAAGGCATTTAGCGGGCAATAAGAACGCCTTTCTTGCTTTTGGAGTGTGATTTGTACCCATCATCCGCATAAATATGCCACAGTCAGAGCTAGTGACGTAGAATAAAGCGAGTCCACTTATGGTGGGCGGGTGAGGAGATGGATGGATCCAACAAGCACAGGACTTTGTGTTTGTGATGTGTTTTCCGTACTCATGTTACGTCGTTTCCATATGTATTTTATTTAAATGTACATACTTATTTTAAGCCCAACTATGACATTTTCCAACAAACACAGGACTTTCAACCAGGAAACCAGTGCTCAAGACCGGTGTTTTGTTTTGTAAGTTACATTAGTGACGTGTTTTTTAGTGATGTTTGTGACGTGTTTTCCGTACTTATGTTACGTTGTTTCCATACAGATTTTATTTAGTTTACGTACTTATTTTAAGCCCAACCATGATGTTTTCCAGCAAACACAGGACTTTCAACCAGGAGACTGGTGTTCGAAACCAGTGTTTTGTTTTGTAAGTTACATTAGTGACGTTTGTGACGTGTTTTCCTTACTTATGTGAAGTTGTTTCCGTACATATTGTATTTAGCCCAACCATGAAGTTTTTCCTAATCCGAAGTGGTCTTGTTGCCTAAACATAAGTGCCGTAGTTTTGTTGTGTGTCGTACAAATGACACATGAAAAGCCTGAAATGCATCCTCATGACTCATGGAATGTCCTTGTAGTGTTGTGCTATTTATACACCTTCCCGTGAGATTAGCTCACTAATTAACATGTTATATCTCCGAAGTGTAAAAAGTCCTGCCTTATCTTCAGACAGATCCATGCTAGCTGTTCCCCCCTGTTTCCAAACTTTATGCTAAGCTAAACTAACTGGCTGATGGCTGTAGCCCTATCATTAATGGACATACTGGTATCAACTTTCTCACCTAACTCTCAGCAAGAAAGCAAATATGCATATTTCTCAAAATGTCAAACTATTCCTTTAATACGTCCTTTTTTAGTGTGACAGATAAGCAGTGTGTGAAAATGGGAGAAAATGAGCTGGAGAAGGTGTTTGTCTAAACAAGGTAACACTAGCTCCCTGTTTGATGTGTATAAAGCTGAGTGAGAGGAACATCACCCTGCTGTCTCCTCCACTTGTTTACTTCAGCATGTTACCCCATCGGGCCACCCCACACGGACCCCCACACACACGGACCCACAGACAAACAGAGGGATAAAGAGAAGGATAGTGTGAAAGAGAGGAAAGACACACCTCATTAATCTTCCTGGCACTTTCCACTCCACGGCTGTCTGTTTGGCCAGCAAGTTTACTTTTACGTGGAGGTGAAAGTGACTGATATCCAAACGGCCGCCTTAAAATGCAAAATGTTCAACGTCACCCACAAGTAATAATTTACACGTTTGTAATTTACACGCCGTCCTATTTTTCTGAACTCTTTCATGCCCTCTGTGCTTGCTCGTCTGTTAAAATGGAATTCACAATATGTTTCTCCTGGCTGGCGTGTTAAGGAGTGAGGCTAGTCTATTATGACGTGTTAAAGAGAGCACGTCAAAACTTACATGTACAGTCACTGAGTTTTCCTGATAAGTTTTGTGGTCTAAAGATGGAAGTGCTCTGACTCACTCACACCAAGTTATTTTACTGAAGTGAAAGACTTCCGTCTGCAGACACAAACCAGGCAGGCAGACTTGTCCGCCGTATAAAATGGTGCGGCATGTCCGTTTGAACTATTAAAGTAGACAAAAATAAATGTTTCAAGGAAGCGGTGGTCTGGTGGTGCGTTGTGTGTGTGTGTGTGTGTTAAAAGAAATGCCCGACATTTCCGGCAATGGACTGCAGTGAGTTAGGCGAGAAGATCGCAGTGACTCCCTTAAGTCTTGTCCTCACTGTAAGGTTTCCAGGCAACTAGCAGAATCTCCAGGAAGTCACTGTTTCTGGCCGAGAAATAATCTGGCACATAACTCCACATAAAACCGCAACTTGTCATTTTCACACTTTGTTTTTTTTCAATGGATTAAACCAACAAGATGCAGCATGTTAGTTAGTCTTTGAGCACTAGAGATGCTGGCAGGTGGACTTTTCAAGATCAATAGCTACTCCATAGACATTGGCTGTCTGAAATCGCATATTATGCGCGACATACTCAATATCTGTACTATCGTTAAACAAACAAACTGAGTGAATAAACAGTAGTATGTATCTTTTTGGACACACTGAAGTGTTACCACGTCACTTCCTGAGAGCCTCCTTGCCGGTTGGAGATGCGTAACCATTGTAACAGGTAACAACCTCACGTGACCAAACGATGAATAGTGAGAATCGTAAAGTCTGAACTAATTTAAAAACTATATTATACCTATAGCAAAGTGGAATCTTATTCTTACTCTTGTTATGGATGTTACAGAGCTGTCCACCATTGTCTTGTCACCGGGAATAGTATGCAATTTGCTTACTTTTGGTTTCATACTAAGGTTTCAGACAAACAAAAAAATGTCACATACATTTTTAGCGTACTAAATAGCATGTTTCTATGCAATTTCGGATGCAACCAATGAATGGGGGACTGATTTTGTGGACCCACAAAATGTTTGTTTTCTCTTTTACATCCCTCAGTTGTGAAACAGAAAATGTACCCACATACTCAAAATATTTCACTGAGTGCTCTCAGTGTCATCTATAACTCTCCCAATTAATTGTCTATGGAGCAGTTTCAGACTTTATACCCGATGACATCACAAATTTGAATTTTAGCACTCTAGTTTTTTGGATTTGGGAGAAAGTTGTTCATGTTTGCTAATATTTTTGGACTGTCTTAGACCATAGGAATAATTATTTATGACAATATATGACAAAAAGTTCCCCTTTAAGTCTTGTTTATTTGTTTTTCAAGTAAAATAACAAAAGAGACAGCAACACAGACACAAGAAAAAACAATAGACCTGACCTGTAAGAGGTCTCACCTGTAAGAATTCATTGTAATTAAAATACCACCACATATAAAGGCTTATTATTCTTGACAAGCTCACATTCTCTCACACAAACAAATACAGGGACAGCAGTCAGCCAGCCCATCCTAGGCCGTGGCTCCAGTGTGGAGGGGTATCAGACTTGTGAATTGTAGCGGGGGAGTCTGAATGACAATGGGGTCTGGGAGCCCTGGAGGAGATCGTTATGGGCAGCAGGACCAGGCAGCGGCTGCCGTGTGCTGCAGTCAATAGCCCCAATCTCCCACCTGAACGTGGAGCCCAGACAGCCGGGGGGAGGTGGAGCCGCTGGCCTGACCTCGGTTACAGACTGCAGGGACGGAGGAGCCCCAGCCTAGACGGATCAACCGGGACTGTGATGTCTGCTTTAAGTCCCGCCCTGTTGGTGACCTGCATGTGCCCCTCCCTTCCATTATATTTGCCCAAAACCAGCCTTGTTAAATTCCACTCATCTACTACCAGTTCCTCCTCTTCAGGACGGCCTCTTGACCACACCCAGCTATCCCCACCTAAAACTGCTGTGCTCCGGTTTAATCACCTCTGGATGTGGGTGGAGGCGGGTGGGGGCTTTGGGGGGGGATGGAGGAGAAAACCACACATTACATCATGTATTTACTTATCCAGGGTTGCTAGCGAGTGACATGGAGAGTGGAGCTGTGGGGGGGGTGAAAGGTGAAGGATTCAGGAGTAAATGAGTCATGACCAAAAACCAAAGGGTTGGATTCTGGGGACAAGGTTGCTTAAACACCAAACGGTTCACAACACCTCCATAAAGACACTAACATATCTGTGGTTGGAGCGTAAAAGTCCTACAACTTTCACATGAGCACCTGGGGTTCGTGTGATTGCTACAGACAAATTTCTAACCTAATCCTCAGAGGCTTCCCAGATGTACACGTCTTGAACATAACACCATAATGTTTCCCAGAATACAGAGTAAGCACTTTGAGATTATTTGCTATTAATGAAAACAATTAGGGGCTCAGGCTTTTGGTAGCCTGCCAACTACCGTTTCAACATTTTTTCCTCCCTCGCAAGTGGAATTTGAACTCTCTAAATTGCTTCCCTTTAGTAACAATGCCGTAAACACCCTCCAATCCCCTCTCAAACATCTGCCCATGGTCAACATCACCTCGGTAACTGCTAGTGACATGTGCCGCAGATCGGCCTTGTAGTGCGTCCAACCACCCAACCTTATAGCGAGGTGGTGCGGCTCAGAGAGACCAAACAGACCCAGTGAAGTCAATCAGCAGACTGTTCCATTTACCGTGAGTGTGGGATTTCTTTATTTCAATCGAGAGATCGTCCATCCTGAGAAAATAGGCGGCTAAGAGAGGGTGAAACAGAGGTAAAAAGAGAGGAGGTACGGAAGAAAAGGAAAGCAAAGGAAAACAGAGTAAGGGTGGACTTCCACTCATTCATCTCTCATGTCCCAGCAACCCTTGCCTGTCTGTTGGAGCGGCAATGGCCCGCGCGGCGGAGACATCAAGCACATTCCAAGAGTCGGCCCAATTACGGGCAGATGAGGGGCAGTTCTCTTTGTTTAAGAACAAAGCCAGAAGTGACACAAGTGGTCTTTAAAGGGAGCTCTCACAGCCGTGGCTGCAGGAGAGGGGGGCCCAGTGGGTGGGGGAGGTGACCAGCTGGTTATAAATATCTATTTGGTCAGTTACTGGAAGGAAAATTTGCAGTTTGTTTGTCATCCACTCATCCAGGTGGTGGGCCTGGTGGTTGCAAAACATCAGAGCAGAAGGAGAGAGAGAAGGGGGGTGGAGGGAGGGGAGAGAGAGGCCAACCTGTTTCAGTTAGACTGCCAGAGATGAGGAATTTCACTAATTCTTATATGAAAGCCACATGTCATCCTCTAGTGTAAACCTGCAGTGGGAGAAAGATCTTGGCAAGATCTTGTTGCATATTTAACCCAGTAATTATTCTGGCCGGACAGATTAAATATTACTGCAATGTGAATTAGTCTTGCACTCATAATTACGCAATGGTGGAGACATTTTTAATGACTATCATCTGGAAAATACCAATATTGGGACGTCCATGTTGAGTTGACTGGGGTTGCAGAGCATTCTCCATTGAGCAACATATAACTGATCAAAAAAAAAGAAATGTGTCACATCTTTTTTTTTCCAGAGTTTTTTGGCCTTAAACTGTTCTGTTCTACTATCAAGACACTAAAATGCAATTATAAGATTGTGTGGGCTATGAATTGTGAGTGACTGTTGGGGTGACTCAAATTGTCCTGCTTTTAATCTATCTTTTGAGTATCAAAAACTCACCCCCAATAGGCTAGAAAAGTGCCTGTAAAAATCATCTGAGTTAATAGTCAGTTACAATGATTTCCATCCTCAGAAGCATCTCAAATCACTTGTGCAGAATAATCTACTTTTCAACTGTCCACTCATAATCCCAGTATGTTTCAAACTATTATCAATTTATGCCGAAATAGAGCCACAAATGCTGCTTCCATATTGTACTATTGCCTTAAAAAAATCCAGAGCTCCTCCGGAAGCTGTGTCTTGCTGTGAACGACAACATTTTTTACAACCAGCCTACAGAGGGTGTGAATTTCATACTAAAAAGACTGATCTTGGGTGGAGAAACACTTTACGAATGCACATTGTGCAAGTGGTTGTTGATGGCCAGAAGCGTGGAGTATTGGACTGCAGAGGGGCGGGACAAGTTTAAAGTTTAATTCCCACTCTGCAGTAAATTAGAACACAGCAGGGTAATGTCTGTTTATCCCAAATACAGCTGCCTGGGCCTCTCTCCTATCCCTCTCCTGCTCTCCCCACAGACCACACCACGGCCTCGGGATCACCTGGACCAGCAGTACACACACAAATGGCGCTACACAAAACACACATTATGCGAACACATGCACTTGCATAAACAAACAAACCAGCACATGCATACATACATACATACATACATACATACATACATGCATACATGCATGCATATGCTCACAGATACAAACTCACCCTGTACTCATGCACGCACACACAGAGATGTAAACATACTGGTTGTGCAGTAGAGCAGATGCATTACAAATAGATTTTGGAGTTCAATGACACCAGTGGCTTGAGGGCTGAACTTAAACTGAGAGGCAATTACTTTGTGGCTACTTGCTTCATTTTGATTTTCATTATAGGGGGTGATTGTATCTATCTAGATTGTATCTCAAAATAGCATAAGAGGGAATTTGCTGTGAGACAGCCCTTACCAAAAAGAAGTCCATTCAAGTGTGCTATTAGTAGCTTATACTTCTTTTAAACTTAAAATAAGAGAGTATACTTTCAGTTTACTTTTCATGTACTTATCAGAGATATACTTAATAAAATTATATTTAAGTATACTTGGCTCATACTGACAAGTATTCAGAAAAGTCTAAGATACTTGGCTCATACTGACAAGTATACAGAAAAGTCTAAGTATACTTGACTTATAGGTCTACTTGTACTTAATATTTTGATCGTGATGTACTTAAAAAAAGTATAATTAAGTATTCTTGCCTTATAGACCTACAAAAAGGTATACTTGGCTTGTAGTTGTGGTTACTTTTAGATAGATTAGCCTGTTAAAGTGTGTGAGAGTTTGTAAAAGGATGTTTTGATATGAATTTACTTCAATTCATCAAGAATGTTGATAATATGTCCTGATAATAATATGATAATAATAGCAATAATATAATAACAAGACGAGTCTCAAGTCAAGTCTCAAGTGTGTGCGACTTAAGTGCGACTCGAGTCCAAGTCGCAGACTCGAGTCCCCATCTCTGCTACAAAGTGGGCTACAAATATATAGTATACTTGCAGTATAAAAACTATTAAACTATTGGTTTACTGGGAGTATACTTTAAAGTGTACTTTCATAAACTATAAAGTGGGCTAGAAGTATATACAAGTATACTTCCAGTATAAACACTATTAAACTAGTTGTTTACTGAGACTATACTTTAAAGTGTACTTTCATAAATTAAAAAGTGGAATGCAAGTATAAACTAGTAAGTTATCAGTATACTTATAGTATAGTTGCAGTACAGAATAAAACTTAGTTGTAAACTAGTTGTGAACTCAAAGTTTACTATTCTTACATTTAAAGAATACTTAAAAGAATACTTTTATAAACTAAAAAGTGGGCCAATTTAGTCCCAAGAAGTAGTACACTTACAAGTTTATGACTAGTACAATGATATTAGTATATTTACTGCAGTATACCTGGGAAATATATACTTGAACTTTACTTAAGTATACTTCAAGTATACTACTTTTTCGTAAGGGAGTGTCAGAAAAGTGATTATTTTGATCTATTTAAATATTGTGGCTTTACCAAAGTTTGCAGTGATGTTGTATTGGACTGCTAATAGATAGATAGGTAGGTAGATAGATAGATACATAGTAACTTTATTGATCCCGAAGGAAATTCAAGTTCCCAGCATCACAGCTCCATAGTGCAAAACATGTTAGTAAAAAAGGCAGTAAAAAAGTACAAAAAAAATATATACCAGATATAAAAATACAAGGAGATGAAGAAAACTGTTAAAACTGAATATAGTGCAGGGTAACAGTTGTGATACCCGACTACTAAAAGTGTGAATATAGTGCAAAAAGTGATATGGTGCTGAATAATAAAATATAGGAGATATACAGTAGAGACCAGGGGATTAAAAAATGTCAAATATGGAATTTAATGTGGGATGAGAACTGAGGTAGAGAGTTTTTTTAAAAAATAATATACTAAAGTGCAGAATAAAGCTGAACATTATTGGTATAATACAGTAAAAAAAACAGTCTATAAATGTGCAGAGTAGAGCTGTTGGTGGTGTGCAGAATTAAAAAAGTAGCTTAGTGTATGAAAGTGCACTGTATGCATTATTATCTGTCCTGCAGACCGTCTTCCTTTGTCCCCATAGAGAGGTGTTGTACAGTCGTTATTCATGTTATTTTGTCCACCCCTGTGACTACAAACGTTGCAGTAGTAGTGTTTTTAGACAGTAAATGTACTCTAATCCCTCCACAAGTAGCAGGCCAGCTGGGGTGTTGCTTTATTATTAGGTATTTGCTGCCGCCTAGTGGAATATCAAGTCATTGCATGAAGACACTGGAGTAGAAGCGCTGCTGGGTCTCTGTGGTAATCACATACAGGTGCTCTTTGGATCCTTCAGGTGTATTGGGCTCATTCAGTCTTGTGAAGGGCTCATTGCATGGGTGGAAAAAAGTACAAAATGCAAGTCTCCCTCAAAATAATCCAAGGCACACTGTAGTGTTTGAACAATATTAAAATAGCTTTATTTTACATGGCAATAATTGTTTAAAATGACCAACGCGTTGCGATCAACATCGGTCTTCATCAGGGTCACTGTGAGCATTCAGCAGTAGCTTGCACACCTATATTAGCATTAGATCAGCAGACTCGGTCACAACTTTTAAATCCCATCTTAAAACCCATTTTTATAAAATGGCTTTTCAATCAGCTGTATTATAGTCTTTTGTATGCTTGTGTGCTGATGTGTATATATGTGCATATGTAACTGTATGAATATGTATATGCTTGTTTCTTTATTTTTATGTTTCAGTGTATTCTGTTGTGCATTATGTGAATTTCCTTGGAAAGCACTTTGTGCTTTGTGCTTGAAAAGTGCTCTACAAATAAACTTATTATTATTATATTATTGTCCTATATATAATCCCAGATTAAATGTACATTGAAGGGCCCTGAATATCGTCTTTTGTGATTGTAATGTTTAAATGTACGCATCCTTGTTTCTTGTCTTTGTCCTTTTTGTGATGTTTCAAATGGAGCTGCTGTGATGCAAAACAAATTTCAGACCTGTCTGACAATAAAGTATTATCGTATTATCGTATCGTATTGTCGTATCGTATTATCGTATTGTGTTATACTAATCAGTAGAGTGGGAGGGTGGTTCTCTATCAATGAGGGAGCCTATTGGTGGAAAAACAATGAAATGACACATCATCAATAGGGAGGAGAAAGAGGAGAAAAGGGAAAAAGGGGAGGGGGAAAGAAGAAGGGGAGAGAGGGGGGATTAAAAGGAAGTGAAGGAAAGAGGAGATGAGAGGTAAACATAAATTACTAAAATAAAGACAAATATGATACAATGTGACTGCTAAGTCAAGGTGGACCCAATACTTTCTTATGTAGGTCTACACATGATGAGTTCCTCAATATATAACTATAGTCTCATCCCTGTTTTTCTGCCTACAAACACACATTGACTACAAAATGACCTTGCCCTTCAATAGTTCATTGCAATCAAGTCATTGAATGTTGTAAATTAAGAATGATAACCATTTAATAGATGTTTGTCTCCATCTAGCGGTACAATAAGAAGAATGCATTATAAGGAACTAGTGATGGGAATTGCGGCTCTTTTTAGTGAGCCAGATCATTTAGCTCAGCTTACCAATAATAGCCGGCTCTTACGGCTCCCAAACGGCTCTTTTTTTTTTTTTTTTACCACTTCTGCCTTTTATAATTCAGCCAAATTTAGAGCTGTTTTAACCTATGATTAGTATGTGTGCTCATATATCACTTAAATTATTCAATATGATTATACTAAACTTTATAATTTCCAAAATGAAAACGATAACGAAAACGATTGTCAGCGTCGGGTCCGCGCTTGCTCGCTCTAAATGCACATGAACAAGCATCGCTCAACACAGTGAGGCGACACACAGCTTAAACCGCAATATCACTCTATATTTCACCTGCGTAAACTGTGTAAGCTGACCAGACAATGGTCTCTCCATGAATCGATGCTGATCCTAGTGTTGGAAGAGAAACATTATCGTCTCCGACTGCGGCCGCAGAGAGACACCGGCACCCGGCCAGAGAAGATAATGTTTGCAGAGCCCCGTCACTTCACAAGACACGGAAAACCTCTGTTGGTCTGGAGGAGCTGCAGCAGTTATTTCTGCACAAACGTCCACTGTACATTTACTAGATATTCTCAGAGCTACTAACTCTTCTGCAGTTTGTAGTGTGCGCGCATGAACGTGAAGTGGAGCGATAACGAGCGCGGTGTGTGTGTGAAGGCAAGCAGAGAAGCAGAGTACAGTAGAGACTCCGGCCCTGGAGACCAAAGCTACGGTCTCCCCTGTGTCTCCTGGCTGTGGTCGGGGGGCTGGAGCAGGAAGAGTTGACACTGTTTTATAAGATGGGCTTCACTAGATATAACTTTGCGGTTTTGGTGCTTCCGTGTAGTTTGTGTCGGAGTCTTGTCTGAACAGCGTAGCCACACGCGAGTGTGCATGGGACACCGACCCGGTAGATTTATACGTGGAAGAAGTTACAAACAGTCCCTTTAAAAAAATGTTTTTAAAAAACGACTCTCGGACGGCAGCCGGCTCCCATCGTTCACTTAAAAGAGCCGGCTCCTTTAGCCGGTTCGTTCGTGACCGACACATAACTAGCGGACAACAAGAAGAATGCATTATAGGAACGGGAGCGGATGTCGTCATTGTCGCGCACGTTCGCGCAACTTCTACGTGCGCGTTCACGAGTGCATCCTGTGATCTCTGCGTCAGCTGTCAAGCCGCACACACGCACACTACAGCTACAGCGCTACTGTCTCTATGCGAGGATTTGTTTGGGCAACGAATGAATCTGTTATTCCACAGAGAGTCGGAACACACAGAAAGTATGAAGACTGTCGTGTTATCAAGCTGGACTTAACGCGACCAAAGGAAAGTGGTGTTACAAAGGCTTTATGTGAGTTAGTTAAAGAAGGGAGGAGAAAACGGTTGGTTTTCCGGTTGCAACCGTTGCGGACTTGCTGATAAGCTACAACCGGCTTCGTTAGCTTAGCATGCTAATAAGCTAGCTAAGCTAACTGATGTTAGTTAGCGACAGCGGCGAGGATGGTAATGCGGTGCTGGAGGTGTTTTCATTTTGTTGAAATTACCGTTTTAACACCAGTATGAAAGCATGTTGTCATAGCTGTTGTGAAGTGTTTGTTAATGTGAAGTGGCAGACGGTGAGGTTGGGTTGCTCAGGTTAGTTATGAGCAGTTTCAACATCGCAACCTCCACTTTGAGCACCGACAGTAGAGGCTCACCTCTCAGCATCGACGACGCTACCAACAACAACAACAACCAGAAGGAGAAGTGGGATTTGTTGGGAAGCGATGTGTTTCAGTGCTGTCACGACGACGAGATGAGTCCCATGGACGACACCATACAAGCGGGGATGTCCTCGGTCCAGACGGGACTGGTGCTCCACGCCACCAGACACCACAACAACAACAACACCACCACCACCATCAACCAGCAGCAGCAGCAGGGCGGGCTGCTGTTGGACCTGAGCAGCAGCAGCAGCACCTCTGCATCAGCAGCCTTCCTCCTGGAGGACAGCAGCTCTCTGGAGTACAGCGACAACGACGGTGGGAACAACGCGGGTCCGTTGTTCGAGAGGAGGAAGAGGTCTCGGTCCAACAGCTCCAGACACCGCTTCAACGAGGTGGTCACGGAGCTCGGTGCCGAGGAGGTGCGGTGGTTTTACAAGGAGGACAAGAAAACTTGGAAGCCCTTTGTCGGGCATGACTCGCTTAACATTGAGCGCATGTTTCGGAAATACTGTGAGCTGAACCCTGGTGGTGCAGCAGGATCCAGGATCAGTGGTGGTGTGGAGGATGAGTGCGGTAGTAATAACGGCGTGGAGAGCAGAGGACTGAACGGTGCAGCGGTGGTGGTGCAGGTGGAGACGAGGACCAGCAGTGTGCACGGAGGCCGGGGGTCTCTGGACACATCCACCGTGTCCTCGGAGGAGAGGGACATTGACAGCATTGAGATCAACGTGGAGCCTGTGTGCGTCCGAGGAGGGCTCTATGAGGTGGATGTCAAAGAGAGGGAGTGCAATCCTGTTTACTGGAAGCGTGAGTATCATATAAATATCATATTTTTTTTGCTTTGCAGTTGTTACAAATTTTCTGGTGGCATGTCTCAAAAGCATCACACTGCATTTCCATAACTCCTGTTGTGCACCTACACCTCATATTGTTTATTGTTTATTTGTTTTGCACAATTTAAGACTATACAACATAACAAAAAAAACCCACTGGGTTTATCTGAAGCCTCCACCTAGAGACAATATTAATATAAAGAAATAATAGATTACATAATAGTGACAACAAACAATTAGGACAAGATATAT
>CAKAOI010043842.1:0-34122 GCA_916701655.1 Sebastiscus albofasciatus | reverse complement strand
TTGCAGAAATCTCCAAAATGTCAAAAGTTTTTGATCCCAAATCACAGCATGTCTTTTTCTCTGGTGTTCCTCAAGGTCTTGGTGTCTTAATGTGGTATTTTGGAGGGATTATTGATCATTTTTTATTAATTCTCCAGTGGTAAATAAATGGTTAAATTTATCACCAAGTCTATGTAACAAATGGTATCAACCCAAAAAATCTAATTCATGTTTATTTATGACTAGAATAACTCGACACACAGTGCTGAGCTGCATCTCAAATTAATCTTCAGGTTCCCAGCTTTCAGATGATGTACACCACTTCTATGTGACATCTACTGTTGACCTGCTATCTCCCCCTAAAGACCCTCTCTACCCCCCTGAAAAAGACAAAAACGGGTCTGTTGTGGGTCTCTGAGGGTTAATGTAAGTACCGGTAATCAACTGGGGAAAGTGTCGTGGTCATTGTTTTATGATACATACAGTGGAAAGACAATCTTAGATTAAGAGATAAAGTATTTGACACCAAAGCAGCAGTAATGTGATCCAGTTGTTGTTCTCCTTCTCTGCAGTATCTGCTGAGTGACACAGAAATCAAAGTGAAGACGGCGCTGTGGATGGCAGAAAACTCCGACTACCTCAAAGAGCAGAAAGGTACTTTTGATTTGTCTGCGGCGGCTCAGTCGTTCCAACGCTCTCAGTATTTCATCAACCGTTAAACCTCCAACTGAACCGACCGGCGTTTGTGTCCCGTGGTGACTTCCCACCGCGTCGTGTTGATGTTCTTATCTCAGGGTTTGTTTTCTTGTCTCTGCTTTCAGAAAAGGAAGCAAAGATAGCGAAGGAGAAGGCGCTCGGGATCTACAAAGAAAAGAAGGTAACGGCGTTCAGGTTTAGAAACTTTTAAGATAAGTAGGAGAGGCAGGTTGTCGGAGCTCGGCACAGACGGGAAGATGACTGTGTGGCAGAGCGATGGTCAAACGCTCAGAGGTGGTCTCTTAGACTTAGAACATGCTAGTAAGAGAAGAAAAGTCTCATATCAGTGGTTGATCAGCAGAGATAGCACCAGTCAGATGTGATGTCACATGAAGGTATCCAATCATCTGTCCACGCCTTCATAAAACCATTATTCTCACATGACAGTCCTCAACTAAAGACATTCTTAGTCTACTCATTTTATTTCTTAAAGGTACTATACGTAACAATTTACATGTACAGATTGTAACGTCACTTAAAAACTGAGACCTTCCACGACTTCCTCGGTTGCCTTTAACAAACTCTAGTCTGATTTCTATGTAAGGAAACGGTTTCGTTCATTTTTGGGATATTTTTCAGACAGTTTTCACACATTTGCGGGGACTTGAACCGGCGACCCTCCGGTTCCCAAGCCAAGTCCCCACAGACTGAGCTACGGCTGGTTCATATTTCATATAGTCATCTTAAGTATGAGGAGAATTTTCTCAACCCATAAAGAAACACTTGATCCTTCAGTTTAGGAGAGACTCCGTGAGACTGCCTCAAAATGTCTACGATTTGACGTTTTTGAGTAAATATTAGAGGCCAGAAAGAACAAGAACTTCATTTATTCTCCTTGAAAAATCTGTCAAATAGTTTTTCAAGTATTATTGTCGTGCAGAGTGATCCGTTAAAAAATGACGATCTTATTAAAGACCAAAGTATTGTTGCAATGAATGTTATGTTTCCAGAGACACGACTAATATTCTCCAGTATTAGATACACTAGTGCAGTCCCCGTTCTAAACGTGCCGACTGTTTGGCCTCCGATGTCGCTGCTTTCTCAAGAACAGCTCGTCCGAACGATTTCCCACCGCGCTGAGCGACGGAGAGGAAGCTGTACCCAGCATGCCATTCGCCGGTGTAACAGTTAATAGGGGTCCCCTCTCAATACACTACCAATAAATACATCTCGTAGCTCTAACACTGCGCCTCCTTGGGTCCTCAGCAGAACATCCGCCGAGTGTGAAGTTGATCAGATGAACGGTTGATGAGAAAACAGACAGAGACTCCCTCCATTTTTTTAGTTAGAAGACAGGAAACAAGAGGAGGATGACATGCATCAAAGGTCATTCCCGAACTTGAACTGTCTCAAATACATCGTCAGTATTCTGAACCCCTCGACCACAAGGATGCCACCGGATGAGATGTTTTCACGTATTAAGATTTGACTCTGAGCTGCCCAGTCGGGCTGTAATCTGCTCAGAGAGAACGCCTCTGGGCCGGGCCTCAACTAAACATTATTGTTCTAAACAATATCAGGAAATAGTAAAACTATGCCCGTCAGAGCCCGAGGTGATGTCTTCTTATTGCTCGTTTTGTCCAAAACCCAAAGATATTCAGATTACAGCGACATAAAGCAGCACGTTTGCAAAGCTGCAACCAGAGAATTATCGGATTAATTGACACTAAAAGTCTAAAATAACATCTGTAAGTCGACAGACACTTGTATAGTCAGAGGGAGACTGTGAGACAGATACAGATAGGTGATTAGATGGACTAAACGCAGACAGACAGGCAGTGAAACTGGTTCCCTCTCAGATCCCATTACTGGTTTTGGCTCAGGCCCTTTGTTAGCCCCAACATCTGTTCACTGGTTCTAACTAGCTGGATTAACTGGATCTAATGAGACATGCAGCCTCCTGACAGCTCTGATCCAACGCCGTCATTTCACTGACAAATGAGTGAATAAATGAATAAAATGGAGGACGGTCTCGTTGCGTGTATGCATGACAAAGAGAGCGTCCTTTTAGAACACTTGACATCCGGAGTTGATGAGCTGCTGTTGGCGAGGGATCAACTCGCTGTCAGTGAGGGATTTGAAGGTAAATTACCCGAAAGTTGTGAGATATAAAACCACGTCCTTGTTGCATGAAATGTGTTTAAAAGTTGATGTTTTCAGTGAAGAGAGACTCAGCTGATCTGTGTGGTGATAATTTGGAGTGAGGGTCAAGGTGAATGTGGGATAACTGGAACTGGGTGATAACCCCAATCTGGCGTCCTAATTGAGATAAATGGCCGATTACAGAAATGTGTTCAGCTGTCCGTTTGCTTTGCTGATGACGTTCCTCTCGCAAATCTTCCCCATCTGCGACCTAATTGGTTTAATAGGAAGACAAAATATTCCCAGATAGCCTCTGACCCTCGTCTGCCGGGTGGAATTGGAGTAAATTTAGTAAAGTTAGATCGACTACGAGGTCTTAATCATGACCGGTTTAAAAAAATGTGGCGCTGCAGTCACAGCCAGGCTGTCGGGCTGGGTGGGAATCAGAGAGTGTGATCCAATCCACGTACTTCCAGAAGTACACTTCAATGTAGTGCACTGTGTGCACTCTGTACTCACTTGAGTGGTGCATAATTTTCAGCGGGGTAGGGTCGTCTCAAATCGAATACTCTGCGGCGCACTGACCGGAAATGATGATCGCAACATTTCACCGCGGCTCGCTACCCGCCAAAATATCTTTTGAAAAAAAATGAAAGCAGAGTGGAAATTACATTTCCAACGTCGTCGCCTACGATGTGTCCTCCTGTTGGCGGAAAATGCACCGGTATGTTTACGTATTGTTTTATTCTGTTATCTACGTATGTTTGAATAGTGGTCGTGGCTCCGCCCCTTCTGCTACGTAGCCAAGATGGCGACAGTTGAGTGTGGAAAGTGTCCAGCGTTCCTCACACAACGATCTGACCGTTTTGAGTACAACATCCGGGTACTTTGAGTGCACTGCATTTTGCCGCACTTCCCAGTGTGAACGCACTTATGCACTCAAAGTAGTGAGTGTAAGTACAGAAGTACGCGGATTGGAACACACTGAGAGAAAAGGATCTTCAGAAAGCTTCAATATGAACCCACAGGAAGAGTAGTTGTTGCTGAGGTAACACCTAAAGGGAGTCATACAGTATAAACAACAACTTTTAATATTTGTACCTGTTGTTGTGGTGCCATTAACACCTTTATTAGCCACGCTAGCCGCACAGCTTTGGGGATGTCAGTGTCACCTTACCTTTTGGTCCAAACTGAAATATCTCAACAACTGTTGGATGGATTGCCGTGAAATGTTGTACAGACATTCATGTCCTAATGAGGATGAATCCTGAATACTAATCCTGCTAAACATCAGCGTATTAGCATGTTGATATTAGCATTTAGCGCAAAGTATAGCCTCACATTGACTCATTAGTAGTATCCAACTTTTAGCAGTGGAGGAAATTAACCTTCAAACTTTAACCTTCAAAACAGATGCTGTTGCAAAGCTGAATGGTTTATGATTAGGAGGTACTAAATATTCTCTTTACATATATGAATCACTGATCACTTACTGTATACAGATGGTTTCATACATCCATTTGCTCGGAAAGCTAAGCTAAAGCTTATTCCTCAAGTGCAGAAGAAGGTTGCCAAAATGTCAGCTCATGGAATAGAGTCTGTTTTTTGCAGACGTCACACCTGTTTTCCATCAAAGTTTGTTTTCTATTAAAGTTTATGATGATGTCTTGAGAAATAGAGCACACCTCCCCTCCAAATGTTGCCATTAACTCACATTTAAGTCACTTGTGTTTGCTCATTATGATGCAGGTTTTCTTTATTGACAACAGCTCACTTGTACTTTGGTTTGGTTCTTTTCCCGACAGCCCAGAGGACCCACGAGGAAGCACCCCCCGATCCGGGCCAACACCGCAGACGAGGCCATCGAGATGATGCTGGAGCAGAAGAAGATCTCCTCCAAGATCAACTACGACGTCCTGAAGGACCTCAACGTCAAGCCCGGCGCCAGCCCGGCTCGCCAGGCCGAGTCCCCGAAGAGGGAACCGTCTGCCGCCAAACTGACCGGACGCTACCGCAAACCTGCTCGAGCTCCACTCAGCCTCAGCACGCCGCTCAGCACCCTGGGAAAAAGGTTGGTGGACGGCATGTTTTATACTTGTGAGCAGGTTTGATCAGGTGTTTTTACCTGGTTTCTTAAGTTTATTCAGATTACCGTAAGAACACCGTGCTTCAAATGGCCGAGAGATGCAGACACAGCCTTCGTCTTTCTCACTTTACCTCAACTGAAATAGCTGTCTGTCTCTAATGATAAAATCACTACCGATATAGTACTGTATATGAACAACATGCCATTTCTTCGAGGTTCCAGAAGTCATTCTGGGAAATGTAGGAAACTAACTGAAGTCAAAGAGGACAAATCAGGGTTCAGGGAAAGTGACTCCTCTGGTTGCTAAACGAAGTCTGATTGTATAGAAGTCTATGAGAAAATGAGCCGACTTCTCTCTTGATTTATGACCTCAGTAAACATTGTAAACATGAGTTTATGGTCTCAATCGCTAGTTTCAAGTCTTCTTCAATACAGCCTGATGTTCATTTAGTAAATTATGGTCCCATTTAGAGTCAGATAGACCATAAAGCAGGGGATGCTTTAGGGCGGGGCTACCTTGTGATTGACAGGTCGCTACCACGGCGTTGTCCGGTCTGGGAGACGTCCGTGTTTTCGTCTTACAACTTTAACCCTTTCACAGTGAGTTTTCACTTCATCAAAGTTAATTATAACATTTTGGTCGCCTAAAAATGTCTTCTTCAGCGTTGGGTTGTATTTAGCTCCACCCTCTAGTGTCACTTCTGGTTGCAAAAAAACAAGATGCTAAGATTGTGGCACACGGGAGAAGTTTGCTTGGAGGGCTTTCTGCCAGAAAGGCTTTATTTTAAACAAAATCATGATCTTTTCCTAAACCTAACCAAGTAGGGTTGTTGCCTAAAAGTAAGGAGATTTCTGGCAGAAAGCCCTGAAGTCAAAACTCCTCACACGGCGACTTGTCAGTCAGGATTGGGGCAAAAAGACCAAAAAGCCTCGAGGCTTCAAATCCGTAGTCCGGTGGTCGATGTTACGGTGGCTACACGTCTTGATGGTTTTTGACTATTGGTTGATTAAATCCAGCAGTGAGGACTCTGGAGTCTTGTTTTGGGCTCTTCTTGCACTATTTTTTGACATGTTATGGACTGAATGATTGATTAAAGGAATCATTAGTTGAACATAATATACATCGCCTGCTGCAGAAGGAAATTACCATCCTCCGCTGGTAGTTTTTGACTCGGACTAATAACGGTCTAATCAATCAATCAGCTCATTTTGCTGAGGACATAAAGTCTATATTACAAAGAAAGATCAAATAGATAAAAGATACAACGTTTTAAAATGGGTTATATTATAAAACAGACATTAAAACAACCATCACATTGAAGGGGTAAATAAACTTGTATAAGCATGTAGACACGTCTGAGAGACACTACTTTATTAGTATCACCGGTAAAATCTAATGCCAGCCCGTCCTCTATCCCAGGGCGTCAGATACTGACGCTTTGTCATGGCCGTTGGTGTCTGATACCACCGCACAAGGCACACTTTAGCGCCGGTATGAGACTCACCAGGCTTTCCGTTAACTACAATGTGAACCCGTCCGCTGCAACAGTAAACACTCAGAGAAAGGGCTGTCGTGACGTAGTTTAAAGGGCCTGATGCACCAAGCCGACGGTCAGACAGTTTGGGGCGTCTGTCGGTCTAGTTTTTCCAGCGTGTCCCGCATCGTCAGCTCTAGGCTGTCTGTGTTGGAGTTTTTTCAGCTGATTGAAGCACGTTAAATCAGCGGTGGAGCTTGTCGGTGAGAGAAATCACTCTGATTGGCTGTTCAGCTTAAACAATATCTTAACAGCGACATGAACATCTGGAATGAAACTAAGTGGTGAGTGAGAGTGGTGTGAAAATGGTCGGCAAACGCTGCTTTGTTTCATGTACGTATCATAACAACGGCTTGTATATCCGCTGTCCCCGGTGCTCTGGTTTCCCTTTTTGAATGATGAATACAGACTACCGCCACCTGCTGGTGTGGAGAGTTATTTCATCTCACACAGGCACAGAACGTACGTAGGAGCTGGCTGTCGGCTGTAGTCTTTGCAGTGTGTTCGAGTGCAACTTTTTGGTCGAGACAAAGGAGATGTAAGGCGACGCAACTGGTGGCCTTCGTCAACGCTAGTTCTTTGATGTCGGGTTGGTGTTTCTGGGCCTTAAAGAGCGACAGAGACACACCAGGGCGGGAAAGGGAGGTGGATGGGTCCAACTAACACAAGGCTTTCATCCAGGAGACCACTGTTCGCATCCACTGCGTTATGTTTCACTTTACAATCAGCTGTTTGTTTGTGTTTCGTCCTCACAACGTAAAGTCAAGTTTTCACAGCACAAACTTAGTCATTTTGTTGTTTTTCCTAAACCTAACTCTAGTGGTTCTGTTGCCTGAACCTATGCAAGTGTTTTTGTTTAATTCACAACTTTAAGAACGTGTTTAGAGCGACTGAAAAGTGACGCCGAGGAGTCTGACCAAGCGTCAGTATGAGAACGTGTTGCTGACGCACCTGTAAACACACTTTAATGTGTAAAATAGATGGAGTCAAATCCACTTTTGAAATACTAATTTCTCTCTTTACATCAGCTCTGATGTGAAAGTCTGCACCATATTGTGAGCACATTAAACAGCTCTGATGTATGTCGAGTAAACATGACCTCATAAAGAGAACAGCTGTCGTGCTATATTCTTTAAAAGCTCCTTTTTCCTGCCTCTCATCTTCAGATAATTACTATATATGTATTCTCTTCTTGTTAACACTGTTACCTGTAATGTCAACCACCATCACAGTCCTGATGAACAACACCTCTGAAGTACATGAATCCATATTTCATTATGTTTGCTCCGTCCCACAAAAGACGGTAAATAATCCTCAATGCAAACAGCAGATGCTCGACTGAATGAAGGCGAGATGGATGGAGAGCCGTTCTTCCGCCGCCACTCGGGGGTCAAACCCACCCATCTTGTTTTTTTCTGGCGCGTGGCGGTGGCTTCGCTCCGTAATGATGAGGCGGCAATTCTCCTGTCGCCCAGAATAATCACCTGCGACAGGAGGACAGATGCTCACTTTTGTGTTTTCTTTTTTTTTTTGCTTCTCAACTCTTGTGGGATTTTCTCTGCTTCCACCTCCTCTTGCCAGGATTTGTCTCTGGTTTGTGCTCCCCTCTCCCCCCCAACACACACACACTACCACCACCTCCTCTCACGACATGCATTCACAGGGCTGATCCACACCGAGCCTTTCAGACCACTTTAATGGGTTTTCTGCAGCGAGGAGAAAAGCTGCGGGTTTGTTTGGTGTAGGTGGAAATTGGTTTCCGATGGTTCTGTTTTTAAAGCCCTTTCAGTTAATGTTGGTTTTAGGTGAATCTTTATAGGAGTCCTATTGAAGCAGCTGTTTAGTGATTAAGGGGAAACCCCCCCACCCCCGTCCCCCTTTTTCCTCCCTCGTTCTGCGGTTTGTCATCTGGTTGCAGTTTGCTCGGCCTCCTGTCCTGATAATTCACTGTATTTGGTCTCAGACCCACCGAGGAGTTTGATAAGTCTGCTTAGTTTATATTTAGTTCTCATGTATTGCAGTTGGGAGTCTTTTAGCGCCTTTTCAAGTCAAATAAAATGCTTTATCTGTTCAAAATGTACCTTAAAGGGAGATTTGTCAAGTATTTAATCCTCTTATCAACATGGGAGTGGACAAATATGCTGCTTTATGCAAATGTATGTATATATTTATTATTGTAAATCAATTAACAACAAAACAATGACAGCTATTGTCCAGAAACCCTCACAGGTACTGCATTTAACATAAAACAATATTCTCCAATCATAACATGGCAAACTGCAGCCCAACAGGCAACAACAGCTGTCAGTGTGTCAGTGTGCTGACTTGACTATGACTTGCCCCAAACTGCATGTGATGATCATAAAGTGGGCATGTCTGTAAAGGGGAGACTCGTGGGTACCCAGAGAACCCATTTACATTCACTGATCTGGAGGTCAGAGGTCAAGGGACCCCTTTGAAGATGGACATGACAGTTTTTCCTCGCCAAAATGTAGCGTAAGTTTGGAGCGTTATTTAACCTCCTTTATGACGAGCTAGTATGACATGGTTGGTACCGATGGATTCATCAGGTTTACTAGTTTATATGATGCCAGTATCTTCACTCTAGCTTTAAACATAAGCGTGCTACGACCTCCAAATCGCAAGTTGCGTTAAAACAAATTCACGTTAACATGTTATCGCGTTAACTATGACATTGCTGTTATTTATAAAGCGCTCTTTAACTAAATGTTTCTGTCACTCTGCTCTCCGCGGAGTGACGGTGGACGTGAACAGATAAAAACGAGAGAACAAACACGTTACAGACTTTAAGAATTGAGGCCAAATCCTGCTAAAGGATGGAAAACAGGTCATGGAATATGAAACATTCACTTTAATGGAAACCCTTCAAGCATATTTCTCTAACTGAGATGTTGTCGGATAAGTTGTACTGATGATGATTTATGTTTGATTTGGAGGGCTGTAGTCATACTCCGGTCTCCGGCTCCTCCGTCCTCGTGTCCTTGAGCAAGACGCTGAACCCTGAACGCCCCGATCCGTCATTGGTGTGTTTTCCATTATTTACCTTTCAACCAGCCAACGATTCATTGGGAGTTCATGTTATTACAGACAAGTGAAAAACAGAAAGTGAAGAAAATGAAAAACAGACAAACAGACAAAAAGGAAAAACACAGACGGAAACCAACAGAAAGATTGAGCAGACGAAAAAACTAAAATGCTGCCAAACAGATACGAAAAACCCTGAAAAATAAGAGAAAAAAACACGAAAAAACAAACTAACAAATAGAAAAAAATAAAAAAAGCCCCTGAAAAATTTAAATGGATAAAACTGGGAAAAACAATAAAAATAAAATAACAAAAAAACAAAACTAAGAAACAGAAACACAAAAAAACAGACAGAAAAAAGACGCTGAAAGAGGAAAACGCTAGAAAAGCTAAAAGAAACTGGACGCATACATGGTGTATATGTATATTATATAAAACCAGATTTTATTATATTTTATTATTTTTTATTATTTTTTTTACTTTTTTACTATTCTTTTAAAAATGTCTTTTTATTTATTCATTTTTTGTATATGAATGTTTTTCCTGTATCTATACTGGCTTATTTTACATTAATATTATGTTTGTGAAGTTTCTTTGTACCGTTGCTGATGTTGGGGACGTTTGTGAACGTTTGTTCTGTTGTTTCAAAATGAACAAAAAAAAACAATACATATAGTAATGAAAAAAGAAAAAAAGAAACTGGACGCTGAAAGAAACAGAAAACGAAACTGAAAAATATCCAATAAAAAAACTGTAAATAACGGAAACGTTAGAACTCCACAAAAATAGAAACACAAAAAATAGAAAAAGCTGAAAAAATTAGATACAGAAACAAAAAAAAACTTAAAAACGATAAAAAATATAAAAATAAAACAGAGAAAAAGCCCAAAACAATCTGAAAGGGAGAACACTGAAAACTAGAAAATAACCTTAAATACAAACTAAATCTCACAATTTGGACCAAAATCAACCGAGAGCCGCCGTCTCGGGATAAAAAAGAAAAACTGACAGGATGATTGATGACACAAATTGTGAGACATTACAGCTCTTCCCTTTTAGGAGGTGGTAACGTGATGCTTTATTGATCGTCGTGGGGAAATTGCCTTTTGCGTTCACGCCCCTCCACGGGGAGGTCAGAGGTCGGCCTCGGCTCAGTGAAGCTGACGGTGTGATGCCGCGGCGTCTTGCTCGAGGACACTCCAGCAGAGTGTCTGTCTGATGAGGCTTTAATCTGCTGCTCAAGTGTCTCATTCATCCTCCAAACAATAGTCTCTCAAGGACGGACAGAACTGGGACGACTAAATGAAAACACTTTTTTTTGGAGTGGATCCTCGATGCCCCAAATACAATGACTCATTCTGGAGCTCCGCTGTTAATCATCTGAAGATCTGCGTCTCGTTTTAAGTGACTATTCTGCTGCTTTTGCTTTAGTGGAGGTATCCATTGCATCAAACTAACTGGTCCCAAAAGAGTGCTCCGAGGATGACGGATTTTTGTAGGTCAACCAGGAAGTTAGCATCGCCCTGGTTCCCCTCGACTAAAAGGTTTTGGATTATTGCAGAAAATAAGAACACCACTTTTAGGATTTTTGAAATGCAATCGCCACAAGTATAAAGCTAACATTAGGCTATGAACAACCATAGTCGCATGAGCGCGAGTATACACACAGCGAGGCTGTAGAGGCGGACGAGTCGGCGTGACGTCTAGCAGTCTCATTTAGCCACTTGTTGTTAAGACAGAAATCTCTTCAGCTTGTGTTAACCACAGACCTTATTCAGGCATCTATCTAAAAACCCATTGACTTCCACACGAGGGAACAGGAAGTGCTAAAATGCTGACTCATTTTCAGGTTTAGGACTCTTTCCTGTAGCATTTGATTTCTCTCCATCTTTAGACAAAACAAGCCATTTGATGTCACCTTAGACCTCTTTGTTTTTGACATTTCGTCGACGATTAACCGATCAAAAACATACACTGACTACCATTCAGAAGTTTGGCATCAGCTGTTATGTTGATGTTCTTCATCTCTCCTTCAATAACGGCTATTTGAACAGAGATCAAAACGGTATAATTCAGACACCAAATGTGTTGTTTCCATTTGAAATAGTTTTCGCCCCAATTTAGTCCAATGTGAGCGTGACTGTCTCTGTCTGGTGACCTGTCCAGAGTGTCAGCTGGGATCGGCTCCAGCCCCCCGCGACCCTGAGTAGGATAAGCGGTTACAGATAATGGATGGATGGATTGTTGATGTCCCCTTTACACTGCGTCCTAACGCCCTAGCGAGCATCAGCGACAAAATGAGCGTGATTACATTGTTTTCTTTTGGAGTGTGCTAACTGGCCGTGAGCGACGCGACGTGACACGACGTGACATGACGGGCACTGCGCAGTGCAGCGTGATATCATAAAGTGAGCATGTCTGTAAAGGGGAGACTCGTGGGTACCCATAGAACCCATTTACATTCACTGATCTGGAGGTCAGAGGTCAAGGGACCCCTTTGAAAATGGCCATGACTGTTTTTCCTCGCCAAAATGTAGCGTTAGTTTGGAGCGTTCTTTAACCTCCTTCATGACAAGCTAGTATGACATGGTTGGTACCGATGAATTCATTAGGTTTACTAGTTTCATATGATGTCAGTATCTTCACTCTAGCTTTAAAACTGAGCCCGCTACAACCTAAAAAGCATAAGTTGCATTAATGCGTTAAAGAAATTAGTGGTTTGAAAACAAATGTGTGTTAATGCGTTACCTTTTGACAGCACTGGTCTACTTGTAAAGAGGACTTTCTACAAGATAAAAGCATGAAAGACCATTCAAGAATATATAGTAGTCCTCTCAGACATCTCCCATCAAGCTTTGGTGGCAGGAGATAATGAACTTTTGTATCTTGACACATAATTTGACCCCGGAGTTTATCAAAGTTTGCAAGCAGCAGCCACGATTACACCAAACCGACTCCAACAGAGCTGAGAGGCTGCTGGATTTGAGCCGCTCCAGTTGGCTAATGGCTGCTGCCAGAAACGGCCAATCTCCTCCTTGGAACGCCGACATGCTCCATGAATGAAGGACCATCTCCAGTTTCATGTTTAGCTTTGATCCGTCTGAAGAGGGGCTTCACTGGCACAAGACCCCCGTCTGCTGTGTTTTTTAAGAATGGACGCTCTCTCTATCCTGAAGTGTTTCGACCTGTTTGAATTTTTAAAATGCGTTGCCGTCTCGTCAATGAATCATTCATCTGCACTTTCTTTCATTTTTCCTTTCTCTCTTCCTGAATGGAGAGACTCCGGCTCCGTCCATTTATCCAGAAATCGCTGAACTCTGCACTTTGTCGCGTTGAATGCACAACAATGTTTTCGACCCCTGCGGTTTTCCAGTTTTCAGTAGCTCTACCCACAAGCCATTAGGAGCAGGAAAATGCCCCGCGGCCTATATAGCGAGCAACAAGATGGTGATAATCTCCCCATTCTCTCGTAGCATGTCAGTCGCAGCACTGGAATGAAGGGGGGAAAAAAAGACATCTCAAACAGCGACCGTTGAGCGCAGAATGGTCTCTTTCAGGCCGGCGGTGGAGGAGCAGACCGTTGCTCCGGCCCCTGAAAAGGTTGTTGTGCTGCTTATTGAGAAAGGGGAGAGAGGCCTGGTGTCAGGGAGGCCTAGGAGAGTGCAGGAGAAGGCCTGCTGACAGTGCAGCCATTGTGCCTTGTTCCGAGGCCTCGCTGAGGGGCTACACTGAGGCATTGTGCTGCTCCGGCCTCCCCTCCCTCTCCCGGTTCCTCCTCCAGTGCTCCTCCAGGGTTAGCTGCTCGGCGTCGGGCTCTGAAGATCAGCCTGGAGCTCTTCTCTTCTTCTCCTCCACTCTTCTCTCCGTCTGTTGCTGCTGCTCCTAACATTTCCTCTTCTTCTGCCTCTCTATTCAGGGCTGTTTCTGGCCACTGTCGTGCGCTAATCTTGTTTGACCTTTGAACCACCCAAAGTTTAGTACAACTGTTTACATTATAGATGATGATAATATTATTGATGGATTGTTTGCAGCTTGCTCCTAAGTTGTGTTATTCTTGTTTAGTGAGATTGGCTGTGGCCTCCGCCTACACATTTTCATTCATTGCTTTATCTTGATTTTGACGTTGATGTATTATTTTGTGTCTGTGTTGCATTTTGGTTCACTTCTGTTGAACTCCGAAAGACTGAAATACAAATCAATTTCAATCCATCTGTGCAGCATAAACAGACAAATCCCTGCTGATGAGCTGATGTTACCTGCACACACGGAAAGAAACCCTTTAGATTATTACCCACGATATGTCCCCACCGTAGTTTCAGCTGTACGAGCGGCGGAGCTTCGTAAAATGCAGTTAATTCAACTCGACAGAAAGAAAATAAAACTCACTAAGACCGTCTTGGTTAGTCGTTCCACTGTTCCAACAATCAGCAACTCTGGTTTGGTCAAAATAAACCCTTAAAGGGACTCTGTAAGAATCAGAAATTGCTTGTTAACAGCGACACCTGCTTGACACCAAAGCTACAGTCTCCCCTGTGTCTTCTGACCGCGGTCGGGGGGCTGGAGCAGGAAGAGTTAACACTGTTTACAAGACGGGCTTCACTAGATAGAGCTTTGCGGTTTTGGTGCTTCCGATAGCCAAATATATTCGCTCAATCACCCAACCCTACTTTGCACACTCAATCTAACTATAAAGCGAGGGATGTCTGTCTCGATGTCCTTCACATATCTCGAGAACCGCTTCATCTGATCGACTTCACACTTTTATACCCGTTCAATAATAATAATAAACTTTGAATAAAGGATTGGCGCTCTGTTCAGCAGCGGGGGCGGGGCTTCAGGGCTCTGCAGACTGAGACGAGCGTGTCTGCTGCCGCTCAATTTTGCTGCTGGATCCTGGATATATCCTGCTAACGCTACATGAATGCTAAATAACAACCAAACTCTTCTTCACTTCACTTTCTAGTTTCATATGATACCTGTGTCTTCACTCTAGCTTTAAAGCTGAACCCGCTACAACCTAAAAATCACAATTTGCGTTAAAGAAATTAGTGGCGTTAAAACTAATTTACATGAACTTGACGTTAACTTTGACAGCCCTAGTCTTTACTAATGTCAGATGTGATGTTCTTTGTCGTTAAATATGTGCTCTTTTCTGCCCGTCAAAACAAGAGAACCTCTGCATGTGTTGGTGTAAAGAGTCTTTATGTTTGGGGCGTCTAGTCTTTCAGTAATCTCTATGTCTGTTACCAGCTTGAGGCGGCCACCTGAAAAAGCAATTCCTAAAAACAATCCCATTTTCCTGGTCTAGAAAAGCGCCCTGACTCTCCTCAACTCTCACCCTCTTTTCTTTCCTTTTCTCCATCTCTACCTTTCCCTCCATTCACCTCTCTCCATCTTCCCTTCACCTCCCTCTCTCTGTGTTGCTTTCTTGTTCTCACTTTATTTCCCATCTTCTTTCTGTCTCTCTCCTCCGACTTTGTCTCCGTCTTCATCCCACTTTTTAATCTCAGTTTTTTTTGTTCTCCCGACCTCCTTCTCTCTCCTCCGCCTGTCCTCTATTCTCTCTCCTACTTTCCTAATCCTCGCCGTGTCTCTCAGTTAAAAGCCCTCAGCAGCAGCTACAGGCCCGTTGTATCGCTCCGCACCATCAGGTCTGCTCTCGCTTTGGGCTTTTTTTGCAACTCGCTAACGAGTTCTTTGCCTTTCTTGTCGTCTTTTTTCTGCGTCTCTTTCATCTCTTCTCTTGATCTCTTTCCGCTGAAGTGTTTGCACTTTACAGAACACGGTGTAAATTTGCCTCACTTCACTCAGTTTGATTGCAGGACCTGAAAATGAGCAGCAGAACTGGTGTGACGGGTTTGATGAGAGCAGTTTGAGGGTGAAAGTTGTAGCTGTTACGCCTCGTTGGCTCCGGCTGACGTCTTACTTTACTCGTTATTGTTTTTAAAGGTCAGAGAGGATTTCATTCCATTCATATATAGATTACATGAACCCGAGACTTGACAGACCTTTTGTCTTCTTTTTGGTAATGAAGCTTCAGTCTCTAGGCATTATGTTTACGGGTTGTCCGTACGTATGTCCGTCCCATTCTCGTGATATCTCAGGAACGCCTGGTGGGAATTTCTTCAAATTTGGTACAAAGGTCCACTTGGACTCGAGGATGAACTGATTAGATTTTGGTGGTCAAAGGTCACTGTGAACTCACGTCCGTCCCATTCTTGTGAACGTGATATCTCAGGAACGCCTTGAGGGGATTTCCAGTTTTAATTTGCATCATTGCAAATCTGTTTTAGCGTACTAAATACTAGGGGTGGGAAACATTTGGAAATTTATTTTTTTAATGCCAGAATCGATATATTTGCTTCATTTGAGCCTCTGTGGAGGTAGAAGGAAGTTACCGCTTTTATTGTTGTAGTCTGATTAACGTGACGTCATATCTGTTCCGTATCCGTCAACCAAAACAAACTGCAGAAAGCAGAAAACGTTGGAGGGTCAGCGTGGATACGACCTGCACCCTCACATGTTAACTCCAGCGTGGTAAACACTACACATCCAGTAAAGGATGGAAACACTTTGGATTTCACACATTGACAGGAAAAGCAGAGCTGGACAGAGCAGAGCTAAAGCTGCAGGCTAACTCTGTCACGGACAGGAAACGTTATCGTATCGCGGTAACGTTGCGGTCGAGCCGGCCGTCGCTCTCATCTCCGTGGTCAAATGGGCCGACGCTACGACTGTAGAGCACCAATATACTGACATCTATGTTCTCTGCATTCAAACGGCCCCGATGGAGCTGACCATGGATGGATAAAGAGAACGGAGTTGACGGGAGAGCTAGAGACCACCTTGGACGTTAGAGGAAGTAGACGACGTCCGGTTTTCACAATAAGGTGTTAACAAAAGGAACTGTATATACAAAATACATCTATGGAAATAAGATTGATGGATTATATTCACCAGAAGTATAAAACATTACATGTCCCTTATAAAATCTCGCTGCATCGTCCGTTTGCCAGCTTTCCTTTTTGCCTTGAAGCATGAACTTTTCCTACGTGTCTTTACTAGCCGAAGACCAAACTTCACAGCTCTGTAAAGCTCTTTTTCTTGGCGTTTGTCCCTCTGTTATCTTGTCTTTGTCTCTTTACGTCACCATTTCACCTCCATCCATCCATCCCTCCCTTCCTCCCACTCCTTTCCTTCATCTTTCCGTCTGTACTCCTACTGACTCGGCCCTGCAGTGCCCTGCTGTACTCACTGTACTGGTCAGTCTTTAGTTTTCAGACGTCCCATTCACTTCTTCCTTCTTTCTCTTTTCTCCCCCCCTGCCTCTGTCTCTCCACCCTCCATCTCCTCCAGCCAGCTGCCAAACAGACCCTCCCTGTTCCCTCCGTCCCTACTGGAGGATGGAAAAGCAGTCTTCCAGAAATAGCCCAGATAATTGCCCTCCAGTGATATTTTTTTCTCCTCTCGCTCCTCTGCTCCTTCATCTGTTCTCCCCCCCCCTCATTCAAAGCTTTTTTTCCCCCTCTTCTTCTGTATTTAGAGAGCCTGATTCCAGAGCTTTTTTTTTTGGGAGAAAGAAAAAGAGAAATTCCTCGCTGCATTTCTTTCCTCAGAGAGATTGGGAGTCAAGGCGACCACTTTGGTCTGTGTTGGTTTTCCAGAAATGTAAATCGGACCCACAGACTTCGCCAGGGCTGAGGACAAACTGGAGAACTCAGCAGTTTTTTCTGGCCAGATGTTGCCGCCGCTGCCGCCACCACTTCTCCACCAGAGGACGGGAGAAAAAGCTAAATACTTCCCATTTTTGGGGTTTTTCAGCCTGTCGGAGCAGGTGTCAGGAGAGAGTCAAAAAGTCATCTGAGCGTTTAAAAAACTTTACAGACTGAGAGCAGCTCCAGTTAAATCTCCACCGCAGTGAAGGGGAAAGAGGACGGGGGGGGTTGGACTCTGTATCATATTTTCCTGCCCGGCACACTCGATGGAGGAGGATGTTTTTCCTTGTTATGCGACCAGCTGTGTTAGGGGAGGGTGTATAATTTGTGTGTGGTTTGCAGCCCCTCCCTGTAAGCCTGTGATCCCCTCTCCTCTCCTCCCCCCCTGCAAACTGTGACCAATGAGCCGTTGGATGCTGGCGGAGGTTAGCAGACAGACAAACAGACGAACAGAGAGGGTAATGGGTGCTGCCAGGCCCAGCCCACCCAACCTCCGCCCCCCACACACTCCCTCTCCACCAGCCACGTGACCTACCGCATACTGTGATTAGATTAAAAGCTTGTTTCTGCAAAACGTGAGCTTTCAAGGAATTAAGGGTTCAACAATTGTTCATTTTAAAAGCTGAGTGTGCAATTTTGAGACTAAAAGAGATCAAGATTATTTGTACTCTATTTTTAAAGGTACAGTGTGTACGATTTGGTGACATCTAAAGGTGAGGGTAAACTGTAAACTGAGAGTAAAGGTAAACTGAGTGCCCCTCCGCTCACTCCTCCCTTTCCAAGACTGCGGTAATGTGTATCCTCACCATAATAACATTACTTTAGGAGCAACAGATGTCAGGCAGCGGCTGTTGGTACCACGGTTTTAAACTCTGCGGCTCATGTTACCGTGGTTACCTTCAGGTAACGTAAAAACGTGAAAGGCTCTCTCTAGAGCCAGAGTTTGGTTTGTGCGTTCTGTGCAGGCGGCTGCCTCCAGGTCTGAAAAGTGAAGCCAACACTGACGAAAACTGTCATTCCTTCTAATAGCCAGCAGGGGGCGACTCCTCTTGTTGCAAAAAGAAGCCTCGTTGTGTATACTCACGCTCATGCAACCGTAGTGTAATTTGTTTATAGCCTAATGTTAGCTTTTTACTTCTGGCGATTGCATTCATGCTTCAGAAATCATAAAAGTGGAGTTCAGTTGTGGAGATTATCTTGCTGGACAAAACGTGTAAGTATCATAAACGTGTGTTTTGCCACAGATATTTTCAGCAATAATTCAAAACCCAATGGTAAAATCCCATTGACTTTTTGTCGAGGGAACCAGGGTGTAAGCCCCCAGGAAGAGCGCCGGTTGTTGAAGCTAATTTTCGTAGTGGCCAAACGGCGGCACTACAACTTTCGTGTCCGTCACGTGACACCATTGGGCCCAAAAAGACTTTTTCCCATAGACTTACATTGGGAAAGAGACGTCTGTCACTCAGCGGATACGTTTTTTTGAGGTGAATCAACTTCCCAGTATGAACACTCGAATAGCCCTTATTTAAATAAATAGGACCTAAAAGATGTAAAATGCACTAATAGCTGAATCCAGAGTTATTTCCCTTCCTACGTTCATGTGAATGAGAGGCGGATGTGGGATCCCGGCCCCATGGGTTCGGGCGCACCACCGGCCCGTTTCGCCCGCACCGTCGGCGAGGTGGAGCGTGAGGACCCGAAGGATGGTGAAGAGAGGTTAACGTTGCACTGCTTTAAAGTGGTATTGGTGCCGTTGTTTCGGAGCCGTTTTGCGAATACATGAGCACAGTATCAGACCTGATACCGGTATTGGTATTGGTGCATCCCAGGCCCAATGGATGAGGAAGATCGCCGATGATCCGGGTACTTTATCAATCGGAAGTCGAGCCATTTTGGCTTCATGCACCACTGAGCACCTTGCATAGGAATGAACGGGAGCCTTCCTCCAATGCTGTATCCAGTTCTCTTAATACATCCATGCCAGGGTGATGCTAACTTCCTGGTTGACCTACAAGAATACATCATCCCTGCACCACTCAGCCACATAAATCTTTCACTTAACGGCAGTTGTGCATGATGTTACGGTTTGATGATGTTAACATGAGCTCCACTCCTCCATGATTTGGGTACTTTGAGTATTTTACCTCACAATCTGTCCAGTGATGCCATGACGTGCTCGTCCATACATGCCAGTACATGCCAGAGGCTGACAGGCCTGTGAAGGTGATCCACTGCTGGTCGCATGTTAAATGAAGCACATTTCACATACATTTACATTCAGGTCTTTAGCTTCCACCCTCAATCCAGAGAGATGTTCACATATTTAATCCCCCCTCCTCCTCCTCCTCCTCCTCCTCCTCTTCCTCAGACGAACCCATTTCTCATGAAGCACCGAGAAATGAGAGCATCTCTTTGATTCTGGACATCCGGCTCTGCTCGCAGCAGCGACAGCAGCTTTCCCTCCACAGCCTTTTTCCCCCATCCAAACAGCTTTCAACGGCCAAACCTTTGTTCTCCAGCGCGCCTCGCACTGTAACTAATGGGGCAGCCGGGGCTGGAATTTCGAGGGGAACTCTAAAACTGGGCCATTTGGAAAACATCCCAGTTTTTATCCACGGCTTAGCCACGGAGAAAAAGGAAAAAAAGCAGCCCAGCCAGCAAGCGAAAATGTTGACACTAAAAGAGTTGATACCATTGTGGTAGTTCACGGCCTCACGGAGCCGCAGCGTAGCTTAGCAGATGAAGACTTTCCCCCCCAGAGCCACAAGAAGGGACGCTTTAACGCTGAAATATATTGAGATACTTCCTCTTTTGTCCCTCTCTATCTTCACACTCAAGTCGGTCTCCTCTCTCTTAAAACCCGAGATGATATATTAGTTTCATTTTTATATTTTATTCCCCTTCCCCGCTTTAAGTTTTATTGACACCATCCCCCCCAGCTATTGCCAGTTGTCAGCCAGTGGCTAAACTGCCTCCCTCAATCGCCTTTTCAGCTCAGGCTTAGTCTCATTGGCAGTAAGCTGATTAGGAACGAGCCGCTAAGCCCGGCAGAGACTGATAGCCTAACAGAGAGAGTCGCGGCGGAGTGGATGAGCGAGGGAGGGTGAGACAGACGAGAGGGAGAAAGCGAGTGAAAGGGTAGAAAGTGAGACAGACAGACAGGAGGGGGAGATTAATAGATGGGAGACGTAAAGTTTTGTGGTTTGACGTCTCTGTACGGTAAAATATACGCCCATTGTCTGGAGGAAAGTGCAGGTTTTCTCTGAGAATGAGCAGCTACAGTACGTCTGTCCGGGTTTGACCCCTGTGTTGAAGAGGAGGAAAGAGTCGTGAAGCGTCACAGAAGCGAATGCTTTAGTTGTCATGAAGTGCATCGAATGGATGAGTGATTGTGTTCAAGAGAGAGACAGAGATAAAACGGCAAAGAGAGAGAGAGAGAGCACTCAAAGGAAGAGATGAAAGAGAAGAGAGGAGAATTGTATTTGTTCTAAAATGTTGAGGCTGAAAAGAAGAGAAACTAGTGAAAATGCCCCATAAAGAGAAATACAGAGGAAGTAGCACCTTCTCTAGTTAGTTAGCAGGAAGAAAAGCCTCCTACTGTACCTATAAGCAATTTAAAGGGTGATTTTTATATCATTCTGTAGCTTCCCATTGGTGTTCCTTGTGTATTCAAATCTGAAGATTCAGAAATTGGTCAAAGTACGTATGTTTTAGCGTCAAACTTCAAGCCCACATAACCTGACGTAGGTTTCTGCATGATGACGCTGCTACATGTACAGTATATATACATACGCCACGTTAGTTCAGATCAAAAAGTCACACAATAACACAAACACACTAACCTAATCGATGCAGCGGTAGACCAGCAACCAACCCTGTTCTGAGAGGTAAAATTGCTGTTTTTGTAAATGGAGTCTGGTCTGGTGAAGACAGCGATATAACAGCTTCAGATCCCCGTTGATAAGGGCCGTCTGATGACGAGGTAAAGCAATGAAAATATTCTAAATGTAATGTAGGCTACACTTGAACTGATATTGACAAAAAGTGTAATTTTACCTTGCAGAACACGGGAGTAGGCATGCAAACCCCACTTCAAAAAATCCAACCTATTCCATATTGTAATTCAAGTGTTCTGAGAGATAACTAGACTTCTGCACCTCCTCATGGCTCTGTTTTCAGGATTTAAAATCTAAAATCTAGCCACTCATTTAGCCGACTTTTGCAGCTAGAGCTAGCTACTTTAAATGGAAAAGAGTTGGCAACACTTCACAGGACACAATGCATTTTGTTTTCCACAGTTACCCCAGTTGTTCCATCATCTGCCATTTCCTCTACTGGGGATAGTAACTGCAGAGAACTTCCATTGATACTACTGTATTTGGTAACTGGGCATAGCTACTGATAGCTACCGGGGAAAACAGAAGGCACCATCTTCTTCCTGTTTTTGTTGTGTTTTGGATGACGCACTTCCTTTGTGCCGTAAATGGAGCTTTCATTTCCCGAGGAGTCATACGGTACCCGGTGGCAGACAGAACTGCATAGTGAAAGGGAGTCTTACAGGAAACCAATCTAAACACTGATGGTGTCATTATTCTACAGCCATCACATTGTGCAATCAACATTTACTTCATAATGATAAGTTAAAGCAAAAAACACGTCTGTTGCACCTTTTAAGGTGTTAGTCTACGTGTTGAGGTGGGATTGGTCACATTCTCAGACAAGTTTCTGACTTCATGAAGCAATTTTGCAGTAACCTTCATCTAATATTTCTACTGCGAATAAATCATCATCACAGTGAATAAATCAAATATCAACGTTAACATGGTATTTATAATGAAATGGTGATTTATAGGGAGTGTCTTTTAAAAGAACGGTGTTCATCAACTCAAGTAGAGATCAGTAGACGGGCGATGACACTTTAACTTGTCTGTACGTCACCGTGTGCAGTATGTGCTCAAAGAGTTAGTGTTCATCAACACATTAATCCCACCAGTAAACACACATTTACATACAAAGTGCAGTCTGAAGGAGAGAGAGGAGAGAGTGACCTCCATGTGTCTTTATAGTGAAGGTGAATGAAGCCGACACCAGTGGTTTTATTCCTTTTACTACAAAGAAATTCAACTTTACATCACAGATAAACAGTTATTATAGATATTTGATTGTGGTGTTTTTACCGTTCAAGGAAGCAATCATTTGAATTTACTCTGTATGATTTTATAATTATAAACAGAACTCTTGAAACGTGATTAAGTTAAGATATACTTAAATATTATAAAGCATTTATTAACTGTTTATAGACATGTACATATCATTAACAGGCGGTAGGATTGCACGATTTTGAAAAAATATCTAATGAGGAATTTGGAATTGGAATTTAGATATGATTTGCGATATTAGAGGGAACGATAATTTTTTATCTTTGCAGCTTTACGCTTCATCTACACTGGGAACGTCAGGAGTGTGTGGCGGCTGTGTGGTGGCTGCGTGGCGCTGCGGCTGCGTGATTGACGCGTCAGGTGTTTACACTAGCTGCGTGTCTGCTGTGTTTCTGCTGCGGCTGTTGTCAGCTCTTTCTTTCTACATTGAGTTTGCCTTTCATAATGGCCATTTCATTTCATTATAAATATCATCTATATTTATTTTAGACAGAGAAAGGTTTAGAAACGTGTGGTAATTTGTAAATAATAGTAATAATCCACAATTAAAACCCTCGTACTATATTCATTCATGGAGCTCTGCAAGTCACTGCATGTTCTACAACACTGTCCGGCACATATTTCAGAATAGAAGCCTGATATGATGTCAATAGATACTTTCACTGTCTGTTCACTGTCTGAACCACCGGCGTAAGACACGCATCTTGCCGTCTCACACGGTGGCTGCTCTGACCTGTTAACACGGACGCCAAAATGAAAAACAACAGGTAACGCAGCTGCCACACACTCCTGGCGTTCCCAGTGTGGATGAGGCTTTTAGGTCAGAAAAACTATATTAAAAAAGCATAAAGAGTTTTGACCCAATCTTTAAGTAGGTGAATGAGGTAAAAGAGAGACACGAGGAGCTTTTTATAGAAAGTTAAAGAGAGGAGACAGAAAGAGAAATGGTGTCAGAGAGAAAGCTGTGACCTCGTTGTAGAGGTGAAGGAGGCAGGAAGAGACAAACAGAAGAACTGTGACCTTTAAAAAGAGGTGAAGAAGTGAGGAGGACAAACAGACAGAGAGCTTTTAGAGAAGTCACGGGAAGGATACAACCTGAAACACCTATTGAGGATTTATCTACATGTGAAACTGTAATAATTGTGCCTGATGAAGAGTGATCAGGAGGACGTGTAGGAGCTGAGGAGGCAGGAGGGATTTCCAGTGTTATTATAAGAGCAGATTAGGAGGAAGAGGAGGAGATGTGATTCAGCAGAAAGAGGAGGATGTTCAGAACATGAGGTTCCTTTTCTAGAGATGAGCTTCTCGCCTACAGCAAAAACAAACCCTCTTCTTAGTATTTTTGGTTCCACTGTTGGTATTTATTAGTAATCGCACATTTTTTATCTGTTCAAAATGAACCTTAAAGGGAGATTTGTCAAGTATTTAATACTCTTATCAACATGGGAGTGGACAAATATGCTGCTATATGCAAACATATGTATATATTTATTATTGTAAATCAATTAACAACACAAAACAATGACAGATATTGTCCAGAAACCCTCACAGGTACTGCATTTAGCATAAAACAATATGCTCGAATCATAACATGGCAAACTGCAGCCCAACAGGCAACAACAGCTGTCAGTGTGTCAGAGTGCTGACTTGACTATGACTTGCCCCAAACTGCATGTGATGATCATAAAGTGGGCATGTCTGTAAAGGGGAGACTCGTGGGTACCCATAGAACCCATTTACATTCACTGATCTGGAGGTCAGAGGTCAAGGGACCCCTTTGAAAATGGACATGACAGTTTTTCCTCACCAGAATTTAGTGCAAGTTTGGAGTGTTATTTAACCTCCTTCACGACAAGCTAGTATGACATGGTTGGTACCGATGGATTCATCCGGTTTTCTAGTTTCATATGATACCAGTATCTTCACTTTAGCTTTAAAACTGAGCCGCTACAACCTCTGAATGATTGACTGCGTTAAAGAAATAAGTGGCGTTAAAATTAATTTGCGTTAACACTTTAAATTTGACAGCCCTAGTTTATATGGTATGCATCTTAACCATCGGGTCACTAGGATGCCCCAAAAATATTGTTTTTATTTTTATAATCGTTATTGAACAAGATAAAAAAATCAGACAAAAAAAATAACCCCGAAAAGGTTTGGTCTTTTTTTTTTTTTTTTTACAAAAAAATTACGACAAAAACATGAGGATTTTTTCCGGAACTTTTCTCCGGCTGAGGCTGCAGGAGACGAACAGAGAAGATCAGCACAGCTTCATATCTCCACGTGTTGTGAGATGTGGAGATGGCTGACAGCAACGTGTGTGTGTGTGTGTGTGTGTGTGCGCGCGTCGTCCTCTATGAGAGCGCTCCATATGGCCTCATTGTTTTCCTCGGGGAGTGATTTATACGCGGCCGCCGTGTCGCACGGTGAGCCCCGACCGGGCGTCGGGAGCCACTCCCTGCTGCTGTAAACCGGTCGCCTTGGAGACCAAGGTCCGCCGAGAAGTCTGCCGCCGGCAGTGACTGTTGACAGCCGTTTGACCTCTGACCTCCACAAGTGACTCCAAGACTCTCCCAGTGAGCTCAGATTAATCGCTGCTGTCACGCAGAACGCTCGTAGCTCCAACATGTGAACTGTAGAGCTCCTAAAGATCCGACTCTCTGAGACTGTTCAGAGGTTTAAATCCCTCTGAGACCACACATGATCACATTTATGCTGCCATTAGCATCCACTAAATATTCTCCTCTGTTTTTATGTGTAAGGAAAATACACAAGTTGTATTTCTAATTTATATACAGTGTGAGACGGTGCAACACATCAATCAATCAATCAATCAAACTTTATTTATATATCACCTTTCAAACAAATCAAATGCATTTCAAAGTGCTTTACAGGCGATTGACAAAACTTAGGATGTTAAAAGTAGTAAAATGTTAATAAAATAGAGTAGAGTAATAGAGTGTGTGTGTGTGTGTGTGTGTGTGTGTGTGTGTGTGTGTGTGTATATATATAAATTCTAATAGAATAAGTATAAATAATAAAACCACAAACATTATATACAAAAAAATTCAGAATAACTTTCAAAAAAGATTCAATAAATGCAATAAAAATAGAAAATAAAAACGTAAACGTTTTTTTAAAGTAATATAGAGATATAAAAGATAAATAAGTAGATGAATAAAATTTTAGCTAAAATGAAATGGAAGAAAAAAAATTATCACAAATTTAAAAATCAATTTATAGTTTACTGCAAGTCATTTTTAAGCAAAAATGCCAAATATTCACTGGTTCTTGCTCCTCAAATGTGAATATTTAAATAATTTTTTTAGTCTCCTATGATACTGTAAGAAATAGAACACATAGACGAAACAACACCGACATTTGAAGACATCATCTTGACTTCTGGGACATTGTGACGGCCATTTTTAAAACTATTTTTACCAATTTATAGACCAAATGATAAAAAGATGATTCGAGAAAATAATCGGTAGGACACCGGTGTATTTTTTTTTTTAAACCATGAGTTCTTATTATGCTTTTGTGTGTAATTTATTAGGATATATTTAATGTCTTGTCTTTTATCTGGATCTTGTGTCTTTAATAAAGTTTGATTGATTTGATTAATTAATTAGGAAAGAAAATAATCATTAAATAAAATGTTGAGACTTAATTTGATGATTGGCCGTGTGATTAACATACATTTTAAACACTCTTAGACCTTTTTCTACAAGTTAATAATGAAGAATTCTTGTACAAAAAATATCTAAATTTTGGGGAAAAACTTTTGAGTTCAACCTTTTTGGGGTTTACATTAAATCTGTGCAGTTATATCACAAAGTTAAACTCATAAAAACTTAAAACGCATAACAGATCGTCACAGCAGAGATCAAACAGGAAGCCTGTAACTTCATTTAATGCAATAAAATGCCACTTGATTTGTGTCTGTACTTCAAGTGAAAGTTTTTAAAGTCAAATCAGATTGTAGTTTAGAAGTAGAAGTTAAACTAAAGTGAGATGAAGACAAAGAGGTGACTGACGGTGAATAGGAGAAGACCATCTGCCTTTTTCTAGAGAATCATTAACACGTCCACCGTGTTAACAAAAGGCTCTAAAGAAACGGGCCTGAAGGGGCTTCACAGAGGACAAAGAGCATGTGATCATGTATGAGAGACAGTAACCTGGGTCACTGCTGCATGAATATAAAGACTTCAGGGAGGTGAAGTAAGGAGGGAATAAACATCTGATGGAGAGAGAGAGAGAGAGAGGACGTATAACTTGTAGACGGAGCTGAGTAAAGTCTGCAGCGTGGGCTTGAATACTAACGTGATGTGATTTCCTGCCGACGGTGGGAAGCTCGTCCCACTGGGAGGGATTACGACTTTAAATGCTCACTTCCTTTTGATAAAGTTTGAAGAATTTCTGCATACTAATTAAAAGGAAAGTTTCCTTGACCGAAATGTCAATAAATCCCCAAACTACGCAGGAAACGTCCGTCTGCTCTGTGGAGGACTTAACTGCTGCTTTTTCTCCACATCTATCCCATAATATTAAAACGAGGTTAAGCTCTAATTATATACAAATAATGTAGTAATGCATCAAATCATGATGTGAAAGAGGACTCATGAATGAACCTACAGAGAATTATCATCTCAATCAGCAGCTCTCCTCGGCTTTACGGAGCTTCATAGTGAGTTTCAGCTCGCTGTTTATCTTTCCGACTACAACTTTACTCTCCTGGTTCACTCTCATGGCTCTCGTAGCGTTGTTTTCAGAGAAAAGGCTGTAAAACGCCACTGTGCACTCAAACCGTTCTCACTCCCAACTCACAAAATACTGCCGTTTGTTAAGTGCTCCTCGGCATCAGATGCTGATGCATGGAGGCATCCTTTAGCGACTGTAAGCGTCGAACTGGGCTTTCAACTAACTCACCCACGGCGTTACTCGACAGTCAGAGGTCAAACAAACACAGGACTTACACCCAGCAGACTGCTGTTCATATCCCGTGCGAAACGTAAAGTAACCGGTGACTTATTTTGCAACACCTTCTCACTCCCAACTCATCAAAAACCCGCTGCTTGGTCAGTGCCTCTCGGTATCGGAGACCGACGCACGGGGTACCCCTTTTGTGTTACTCTTGGACGGACCGGGCATGGCGTGTCAATATACGCTCGTTACATGTATAGTGTCCTTTCAAAATAAACGTCTGTTTTCACAGCAGGGAGTTAGGTTTAGGCAACGCAACCACTTAGTTAGGGTTAGGAAACGGTCTTGGTTGACGTTAGCTTCACTGACTCATGGGACTGACAATACTGACGAGTCACGTGACTGATGACTGACGTGACAAAATAAGTCAACGTTACTCTGGGTTCCCCAGAGCAGTGTGGACGCTAGGCATAAACGGAGCTCAAATTATGCGTTTCAAAGCAAAAAGGTGTTAGTGTGGATGTAGCCTAAAGGCCAAGATGCACCGAAATGTCATCAAAGAATTAGCAGCGCTGAAAGCCACCATTGCGTCGCCTCATGTTGCCTTTGTCTCGGCCAAAAAGTTGCATTTGAACACACCGCAAAGATTACAGCCGACGTCCAGTTAGCACGTACGTTCTGCGCCTGCGTGAGATGAAATAACTCTCCACACCAGCAGGCGGCGGTAGTCTGTATTCATCATTCAAAAAGGGAAACAGGAAGACCGAGGACGGCGGATATACAAGCTGTTGTTATGATACGTACATGAAACAAAGCGGCGTTTGTCGACCATTTTCACACCTCTCTCACCATGACTCTACTCGTACTCGAGTGATTTCTCTCACCAACGAGCTCCGCCACCGATTCAACATCCAACACACTGAATCTCCACTAGCTCCTCTAACGCTTTACTGTAGACAAACCTGACCTCTGACCTCTCGGTGGAGGCTAAAGGTAACTACATGTCACATCAAAATGTTTAAGTTTACAGAGTAGTACTATTGTTACCTTAGCGCGGCCTGCAGATTGGTTGAAGCTGAGCAGAGGACTGTTGTGGAGCAGCAATGAATAACCTGGATGCAGCAGATTAAACCTGTGATGGAGTGTATTACAGTTGTATAAGTTCTCTGATAGACCATTTTGTTTCCATGGTACCTGAAAAGATGGAGGTGTTTAGTGTGTTTCCCACTCTGTACCCACCAGGCACCTCATTTTTTTTTAACAGCAGCACTTAACAGATGCTTGTGGGAAGTCGCTGGTCATGGTTACTGCTGTTGCTATGCTACTATGGAGCACCAGTTTGAACCTGTTTGGAGAAATGATGAATTACTGCCTCGGTCCTCTCTGGATACGTACAGTATGTACTTTGAGCCACGTGATGATGGAGCCACAGGAGCTTTAGTGAGGTCCAAACTGTTTTTATGAACATTGTGCATGTGTTGAAACAGGAAATGGACAAACTGTTCACACAAAGTTGGAAGAACATTGTTTAAAATATCATTGTGTGTTGTAGCATTAATTAAGGAAGAAGTGTCCTGGATCAACTCATGGAAAAACTGCCCCAAACCCAAACAACACAGAGGTGTCCACATACTTTATTTTTGTATATTTAATCTTTAAACTTACCTTTTTTCTCTGACTTTTATCAAAGAATATTTTTGGATATTATTTGATTTTCATCTGCGGTTTTTTTTTTTATATTTTATTTTAAATTACAAGTTTTTACTTAGTTTTTTATTATTTAATTTTTTTACATATATTTTTTATTAATAGTTTATAAATTGTTTTCTTTTATTATTTAATTTATTACATATATTTTATTTTATTAATAGTTTTAAAATTGTTTTTATTCTTATATATGTTACACATATTTTATTTTTATTAATAATTTAATAATTGTTTATTCTTTAATTTGTTACTCATATTTTATTCTGTTATTAGTTTTTAAATAGATTTTTGTTCTTTAATTTGTTAAACATATTTTATTTTTATTAGTTTTTTAATTTTTTTTAATTTGTTACACATTTTTTATTAAGTTTTTAAATTGTTTTCTTTCTTTAATGTTTAGCATATATTTTATTTTATTAATAGGTTTTAAATATGTTTTTTCTTTAATTTGTTACACATATTTTATTTTTATTAGTAGTTTTTAATTTATTTATTCTTTAATTTGCTACACATTTTATTTTATTAATAATTATTAACCTGTTTTTATTTATTTTATTTATTCTATTTTTTTTTTGCTATATTTTGTACTTTTTGTGTCCTTCATTCTCTTCAGCCCCGCTGTGAAGAAGCCGTTTCCTACGTTCATTGTGTTATATATGTATAGAATAGATAGCATGTAGCATATTTTACTTCAAAGAAGAGAACAGAAAAAGGATGACAAAAGTTTTCCTAATTTACGGCTCATGAAGTTGGAAACATCAAAGCCTGCAATTAGTTCTATTAGCTGCTTCTTGTTTTTAGTTTTACATGCCCTTCTTTCTACTTTAACTTCACTTCAAGGTTCATTCAAGGACACCTCCTTCTATAAATTCAGTTGTAATTGTTTTTCTTTTTGCTGTATTGCAGCTGCAGCTAAATGAGCATAGAGAGTAGCGCTGCTGGTCGAGGTTAAAGGGCCGTTTCACAGAGTCACATGTGACTCAATGAAGTGTGGACGTTTGTAATTTAAGCGTCATGTCAAATCAGGTAATTTAAGAACTGAACTGTGCGTCTTAAGATCACATTTTTCAAGAGTTTATTTTAGAAAATTGAGTGTGACTTTGTCGCCACAAGGTCTGGCTTTGTAGTGGAACGCCTGCGAGCGTGCGTGCGTGCGTGTGTGTGTGAAAGATCATACTCCTATTAACCCTTTGATCCTCCCCATTTGTGTGATTAGTGGTGTGTAACACTGTGATCCTCCTCTCTGGTCACGCCACCGGCCTCTGACGACACACACGACAGTGAACACCGGCTGATAACACTACAGATAGTTTATAAAACACTTCATGAAACGCTCTTTCTGACTCAAGCGTACGTTTCCCTCCATCAGAAAGCTGCTCTGCATGTCTTTCTTGTCACTCTGTCTCCCATTAATTAATATCTGTGTGTGTGTGTGTGTTTAGCCCACAGCCGTTACGAGCCACCCGTCTCAATGAATGGCTAATCTCTGTTCACAAGACCGGTCACGGTCCCCCCAAAAATATCTGCGAAGGACGAACCCAGCGCCGCAGTGCGCAGCCGGGCGCTAAATGACCCAGAAACCCCATCCATCTGGAGAAATGTCACAGCTCTCATCAAACGGCCACGGATGGGTTAGTGGGTTATTAAATATGGCCCTGTGTGTGTGTGTGTGTGTGTGAACCAAATCATCTCATCACTATAAAGAAAGTGATGGAAACCCCCTGAAAACGAGGGTGACATTGTTGGGCGTGGAGTTGAAATTAAAGTCCCATCAGCCTCGTTGACACTAAAGAAAGAGCCGCGCTGGTTATCTAACGTGAGATATCTGAATGACAGCATGTGATTCCACTTGTTGTTACTGCGGTCCTGATGAGGCAGAGCTACAGTTGATTGTTACCACTTTTATATCTGTGTTAAATATGAAGTTAGAGCTAACAGGTGGTTAGCTTAGTTTAGCATAAAGTGTGGAAGCAGGGCTTGCTTGGCTCTAGGGCTGTGGTATAACAATACCAGCTGTCTGAAACTCAAATAATGATAACAGGATAAAGATAACAAGTAGTTAAGTTAATCACGTTAACATCAATTGAAGTCTTTGAATGCATCTGGATCTCTGTCTTTGAGGTGCTTCGCTACATTGGAAGTATTTCCTCCTTTGGTTTGAAAAGTGCGACGGCATCGTTTGCATATAGGCTTTTGCGAATCTATTAATTACTCCTTGATGATCCGCCTCAAATGCAAAAGTACTTCCATACTCGACTCTTGCTATTTGTCTTCTCCACGAGTCGAGGCGGAGCTGGCGCTGCAGCTGCACTTGTTGCCATCTTTCACGTGTAGTTTGTTTTCTTCCGTGCTGTTAGGCGTTCTTCTACTTCCTTCATTTCACGGCAGATGAGAACACTTGTAAGCGTATATGCTGCCCTCCATCAGATCCGGAGGGATCGCATCTCCAGTACCTCCAGTACCAATGACCATTACAGGCATACCGTCACGTACCATCACGTACCGTACCGTCACGTACCGTCACGTACCGTTAGAGTACCGTCATAGTACCGTCACGTACCGTCACGTACCGTCAGAGTACCGTCAGGTACCGTCAGAGTACCGTCACGTACCGTCATAGTACCGTCATAGTACCGTCACGTACCGTCACGTTTTTAGCATTTTGGCATCAACTTGGTACTGAAATATCGGTTCTCGTGACTTCCCTAGTTAGAGGTTAAAAGTCGGGTCGACGATGTTGGAAAGCTAGCATAATTTGAAACCCACCCCCCTCCCCTCGGGGCTCCTTCCAAGGCAACGCCCCCCCACACACACACATGCACGAGCACCGCCGCATCGTAACTACTTCACAGACACGGAGCGGAGAGAAGACCTCAACTCAACAACACTACCTCATGATGAGTAACCGCGGCAGTGCTACTGCAGGGCTGACTTTTCTCTTCCGTACTCCAGGAAACGTGCGGCGGCGACACGCTTTGAGTTCAGGCTGGTGCACGCCAAGGGTAGAGAACGAGCAGGGAGGTGGGGAGGTGTCTCATTGGTTCTTTCCAAGCGGACCGCGAGGCAGTGATTGGTAGACGTTTTTACAGGATTACAGCAGCTACAGATGACGGCTCTTATCCGCTCCTTTTTCAGAGCTCATCAGTAACGGATCGCTGTCGGGGTGTAAAGACCATTTCAACCAATATAACAAATAGTGTTTACTGGAGAACATCGTCAACCCTGCCTTTAAATAAAGAGTGTATAGGAAGTCCTCATAAGTATAGTAGCAGAGTGAATATATGTGTGAGCATGGGGAGTTTTTTCCTGCGTGTGTTCGTGCACACATGGTCATCTATATAATCCTGTTCCCTGTGGATCTGCAGTACCAGGTACTGTGTGTTTGTGTGTGTGTGTGTGTGTGTGTGCGTGTGTGTTGAACGGGGTCAGCGCTGTGTGGACTGGCCAGAGGAGAAGAAAACACAATCAGTTCTTTTGGCTGAATCTGCGTCTCCTCCTGCCAAGCTGCACACCGGCCCACAATGCACTGCAGCCTGAATGGACACAACTCTCCCATTTGTGTGAAAGTGTGCGTGTGTGTGAGAGTGAGTCTGCATTGTGTGTGTGTGTGTGTTTCCCTGCATATTTGTGTGTATTTTGTGTGTTCTTTCGTGTCTGGGAAAGTATGAGTGGGCACCACAGTAGCGTGTGTGGGTTTATTGTGATTATGCCTGATTTAATTGTGCTGAAGGGAGGGTGTGTGTGTTGTATGTGTGTGCGTTGTGTGTGTGTGTGTGTTGTGTGTGTGTGTGTGTGTGTGTGTGCCTCGGAGGATCCAGTCCCCAGCTGGAAAATCGAGTTGGAAGCTCAGATTATTATCATCATTTATTTACATCCGAGCTCAACGCAGAACTAATTTCATTCAACCCCCAGTTTGCAGATTATTCCTCCTCCCTCCTCCTCCTCCGTCTCTTCCTTCCTCCTCGTCATGTTATTGATTGGATTATCGTATGAATAATGAAATTATTCCCTCTTTTACGCCGGTTTGTCTCGGTTTATCCGTGCCGAGCTGAAGCACAGAAGCAGTGATGGGAAGTTGATTTAAAAAAAACAATCACCAGCGAGCGAGATTGAAAACAATAAGAGGCTTATAGGAACGTCTCACCTCGGTGCTAACGAGCTAAACTATAACATGATGTCAGGAAGACACACAAACACGGCAGCGTAAACAACACGGCGCACCATTATAAGAGCTATAAGATGACATATATTAATATGAGGATGGCTGTAATGCAGGAAATGAAATCATGGGGGAAGTGAATGTGGTAATGAGAGAGAGAGAGAGAGAGAGAGAGAGAGAGAGAGAGAGCTTTGACTTCACAGCAGCAGCTACTGTTTTCATTATGAAATCTCTCAGAGTAAAAGATTCCAGAGACTCTCAGTTAGAATTAGAAATGAAAATATTTGTAATACCGAACAAGAGGAAGGATCAGTTTCAATTTTGGCTCACACAGTTTGGTCTAGTTTGTGTGTGATAGCTGATTTGGACGATTTTAAATAACCAGTTTTTAGTGTTTCCTTACTTCCAGTTGAGGATAATTCCTACTAAAACCTGTCCACGGAGAGATCTCTGTGGAATATCCTGAACAACCAGGACATTGTTTGTGGAAAAGCATGTTGCTGATGAGTCTTCAGATGTCAAATTGTGTTAAAGAAAACACTTTTTTTTAAAGGTGCAGGGTTGGGAGACAGGAGGTGTTAGTGGGAGATAGCAGGTCAACAGTAGATGTCACATAGAAGTAGTGTTCATCATCTGAAAGCTGGAACCTGAAGATTAATTTGAGATGCAACTCAGCACTGTGTGTAAACAGTCAGGAAACACCCTTATTGATCAATCTAGCTAGGAAAGCCATCCATCCTCTGAATGCTCTAGGTCTCTAGTCTGATCCATCCATCCTCTGAATGCTCTAGGTCTCTAGTTTGATCCATCCATCCTCTGAATGCTCTAGGTCTCTAGTTTGATCCATCCATCCTCTGAATGCTCTAGGTCTCTAGTTTGATCCATCCATCCTCTGAATGCTCTAGGTCTCTAGTTTGTGGCTGTAAAGTTTCATGAGGCTGTGATTATCCTAGAGGTCACCACAGGTCATTTTATA
>CAKAOI010043837.1:0-45094 GCA_916701655.1 Sebastiscus albofasciatus | reverse complement strand
CCATCTGAGAGCTTGTCTACATCAGCCTTAATGAAACAAGGCCTAGTAACCACAAATCCATTTGTGGTCAGTGTGTTTAGGATGAATCATAAAAAACTACGAATCAGAACTAATCAGAAGTATTAGGCGGTGCAGTTCAGATACCAGACCAGGTTATCATGTTGTTGCTTGATCCTTTTTGTACCCAGGCCTAGAAAAAAAAAATACTATTTGTACGGTTTCGTTCACAGCCAATCACCATGATCGTTCTTCGGTTTAATGCGGCGTGTGATTGGCTCACTACCGCAGCAGCTACAACCCATATGGGCTGTGCTGTGGTGAAGTAGACTGTGGTATATTTGACGTTTTGAGTTAGTTCAGCATGCCGAGATGCCACCAAATCCTCGGTAGGCTACTCTATAGGTATTGCTATCACTTCAAGGGTACTGGTTTCTAGTGGTACTGGTATCGTAACTTTTAATAATAATTATCCGACTGAGATAAAGGATAGCAATGAATCATAGAGATAATGTCTTATATGAATAATTAAGATCACGTGTGATTGCTTTGTGCTCAGTAACTTTCTCATACATGTCATGCATCTGGTGAGTAAGACCTTATCTTCACTACTCACTGAGAGATGAGAGGCCACTCCTTTCTGAGTCTACCATACCTCACGTGTCATCCTGACACGTCCATGCGGACCCCCTTTCTGAGAAGATTTTGGTTGTTAGATATCAACAAGACTAGAATTCTAGTTGTCAACTACAGTTGAGGAGATAACTGTGGAGGAAGTGAAACCTATGATCAGAGTAGTCTCTATTATGACTCACACTGGGTTCACTTCTGTAAAGGATTAAAGAGTGACAATAACCAATTCACCATTTTTTTCCACCAAGCAGTCCAGTCCAGTTTAGTCCAGTCCAGTCCGGTTCAGTACAGTCCAGTACAGTTCAGATCAGTTTTTTACACATCAGAACGGTTATTTTCGTATTTCCATTAGCAGAAGTTGTGGATGGTACCAACAGAACCACTCCATTCTTGGCACCACCTCAGCCGAGGTTCCAAGCGAGCTGAGCTGACACTAGAAGGTGGAGTTACATTTTAAACAATGGCAGCTTGCAAAACTCCAGCGTACACGACACCGTAGAACAGACGGAAGTGCGGAAGTTCCTCTGTTTGGTTGTCGTTGAAATTAATCTGCGAGTGTTCTGTTGAAGATGATGTCACGGTAGTTTCACATGCTGTCGCTACTGCGATCAGCTGAGAATCCCGCCTATACAGTGAGGGGGTACTACCAGCAGTGGAAACACGGTTAAATGGGCCCCACTGTTGGTTAATCCCATTCAGTCTCTGATGAAGACCGATGATGAAGGGATTTACTCACAGAAGTGGAGTTACAGGTACATCAACACGAGGACTGATGACAAAGACAGCTCAGTGTTTGATGAAAGCCATATCGTCATTTTCAACACATAGAATGCTGTCGCTTCATGCTTCTCACACCGTACACGCACATGCCGTGGTTGCACTTGTATTCTTTCACCAAGCAGCAATAGACAGTAGAAAAAGCGGCCGTCAGTAGGCGGGTGGGGCTGACCTGAACACCAGGTCAGCCCCACCCGCTCTCTCAAACTGGCAGGTCAAATTTCAGCCAGATTGAACTGTGCCGGAGCAGCAGGAGGTGAGAGCTGCATCGGTTCCCCTTCTTTATTTACATGAAATAAAGATCAGACTTCTTCTCAGGACTGTCTGGGCATGTACACGCTGTGCTCGACTGACATCTCGCCGACTATACCGTGTTTATTTTGTTGGAGTCTGAGTTGTGATGGGGGCTGGTCGTTTCTCCATTTCTTCAGCTGAACTGAAGAGAGAAAGCACGCGCGAGCACGTCACATCCACTGGAACACTGACCTGGTGTCCTTCCAGTCCTTCACATTAAAAGCAGTCTACAGGCTGATAGAGGAAACACAGAAAGTCGCTTAAGGTCTAATTTTTTGGGTTAGGTTACAACCTGTCCCCTCATTTGCAATAAAAAAACGATTTATACGTGTAAAAAAAATGACATACAGTACCTTTAAGTGATATGCAGCTGACTTTACCTACATACACGAATGGATTCATCTGTTAAGTAAGGGTTCCCTGTGAAGTCATTACATCTATTGTGTTGCAGGCTGTTGTTGTGGTGATTATTAAGTCCGGAGACAATCTGGTAAGAAAAAAAAAAACATGGCTTCCCCCTCCTATGTCACTGAAGGAAAATGAGGACTACACTAAAAAGGAGTCTATTGCCAAGGTGAGTCACTGATTAATTATACCCACTAACTGTGGAACAATCAGACAAAGAGGGGACTATCTGACCACAGACATGCATGGATCTGCAGGGCTCATGTGCTTTTCTGGTGCAAATGTCTTCAAGTTTTTTTCTTCTTCTGCTTTGTGTTTCAGATTCGGTCAGATTTTGAAACTGACTCAAATATTGACTACTCTCTGGAAGGTATTGGTGCAAATCAATATCCCTTCCACGTATTTGTAGTAGACCGTAAAACTGGATTAATTAGGGTGACCAAAATACTCGACAGGGAGGAAATCGATACGTACAATGTGAGTGACACATGACAGTTTCTGTTCTATTTATTGTACTTTTTTAACTGTGATGTCACTTTTCCCTTCATAAGCTTCAGTGATTGGTGCTTTTCATGTCACATATTGAGATATTTGGCAGCTACTTGCTACACATTAACGTCACAGGCTATTTATGTTTGCAAGTGTACGTGCTAAAACAAGATGATAAAGACAACAACATTTAAGAAATGCTTCTGTTTCAGCTGTCTGGTGTTGCTAAGTACAGTGATGGCAGAGAGGCAGAGACAAAGATTGACATACGAATCAAGGTTGTCGATGAGAACGACAACGCACCAGTGTTTGGAGTCATAAAGGCCGGGGAGGTGCCGGAGCTCAGTGCTGCAGGTTAGTGTTTCCTCTTTTGTGGACAAATCACACAAATTCCCACTTGCCCACTGCATGAAATGCTTTGTTTGAAGTCCCGCCTTATCTTCTGTAATGTGGTGATGTCATCAAGTAACACATTCGCATGACAGCTAGTTTGGCATGCCCTCGAAGCTAGTTAGAGTGGAGCTGGAACAGAGTCTGAAGAGTTTGGTTCCGTTGACCAATCACAACAGTGGGCCAGGTGACCAATCAGAGCGTTTCAGACAGAGGGTGAAAAGATAGATAGATAGATAGATAGATAGATAGATAGATAGATAGATAGATAGATAGATAGTAACTTTATTGATCCCGAGGGGAATTCAAGAGGAGCTGCAGCACAGCCGAGAGGAGTAAAATAAAGCATTTTTAAATATTAAAGCATGTAAACATATTCTGGTAGAAACCCTAAATACAAGTATGCACCTGGAAATAAGCATATGTCCTCTTTAATGAGCTCAGTTTGTCTGTTCCACGTCAACATTTATTTATTTAGAATTTACCGACATTAAATTTAATGACTGTTTCATTTAATGCTGTTTTTACAGGAACTTCAGTTATGAAAATAACTGCAACTGATGCTGATGAACCAGGGAATGAGAACTCTCAGATCGCCTATTCCATCATAGGTCAGAGCCCACCTGGTGACATGTTCTACATTACCAAGGATGGGACCATCTACGTCAAAAATTCTGCCCTGGACAGAGAGGTACAGTATGAATTGCATCGAAATGGCCAGAGCCAATACCAGAGAACTGAAATTCTGCAGTCCATCAGCTGATCAATGTCAATTGCCAATCCAATCACCAATCACATTCAGTCAAGAATGACAAGTTGGTAACAACGGGGGGGATTCCATGCCTTATGTCAATTTACTTCTTTCCATCCTCACCCTCATGACTTTTATTATTGCTAACTACCGACACAACACAATGACCTATACATAGTTAATGTTGGACAACATTTCCATCCATCCTCTTCCTCTTATTGCGGGGGCAGCAGGCTTAGCAGGGTATTGCAGACGTCCCTTTCCCCAGCAATGTTTTCCAGCTCTTCCTGGGGGACCCCGTGGCGTTCCCAGGCCAGACCAGAAATATAATCTCTCCTGTTCTGGGTCTACCCCGGGGCCTCTTACCATTTGGACGTACCCAGAAAACCTCTAAAGGGAGGCGTCCAGGAGGGTCCTGATCAGATGTTGAGCCACCTCAGCTGGCTCCTTTTGATGCGAAGGAGCAGCGGCTCTACTCCGAGCTCCCTCCGGATGTCTGGGCTCCTCACCCTATCTTTAAAGCTGAAGTTATACTTTCTGGGTCCGCTAGGGTCCCCGTGATGTAAATTTCATCATCAGAGGGCGTACATATGAGCTCTGTGTGGACGTATGCGTACCGCCAATATGTTGTGACCTAATAGTCATGGGGACAAGTCCGGACAAGTCCACACGGTACTGTGGTGATCTACTGCACATGTGTGGAACACATCCTCCAAGTGTACAATATAAACAGAACTACTACATGTCGTGGTGTCTGCAGCTGTCCGTGTACGAGTCTGTTTGGGAGTATAATGGTACGTGTCCACAGGGGTGTTTTTGGACTCAAGGGATCACCTTGCCTCCCAGCATTGGACGCTTGATGGGCTGCCACGAGACACTCGCCACCTGATTGGACGAACACCTTCCCCTGTGGGCTGCCGTTCCCAGCTTTTAAACCGGAACTAACACGGCGGCTTATTTGGAAACCTTTTTCTCATATATTACGAAAATAGTTTGCCGAAATGTGTTTCTGAAAACGTTTTATGAGAAATAATCCTGCAGTTGCTGAATCTGTCTTTATTTTAGACTGACAACAGTTAGTTTAAAAGTTTCTAGGGAGTTACACCTGTAATGTGCATGCCTCACATGTTTTCTATAATGCTTAACAGTACTGTACAATCTGTAGCTTTATCATTTGCCATCCTATTAGATTATTTGGGGAATTTGACTGAAACATACAGCAAAGTCCTGAGTCCCTGCTCTAACTCTTCCCATTCTAATTTCAGAATGCAGATAAGTACACTCTGACAGTGAAAGGTCAAGACTTAAACGGTAGACCAGGGGGAAACAGTGGAACCGGCACTGTCACCATCAATGTACGAGATGTAAATGACAACCTTCCCACTCTGGAAAAAGAACAGGTAAATTTCTTTCTCACACTCTTCTGTATCGACATGTGGTACTGTAGAAGAAATGGTTTCCATGAGGGGCTGAATGGTCTCAGTGTTTTCTTTTAAGGAAAACCAATTGGAAATGTTGACATGCTTATGTCACAGATCAAAAATTAAAAGAAATGCTAATCAACAAATGAACAGAAATGAACCCTGTTACTTTGATCTCATACTGTGTTTTACTTGCAGTATGAGGGCAGCATTGAGGAGAACACACAGAATGTGGAGGTGATGAGGATCAAAGCAGAGGACCTGGACCTGAAAGACACAGACAACTGGCAAGCTGTGTTTGACATTGTCAAAGGCAACGAGGCTGGTTACTTCAGCATCCATACAGACCCCAAGACCAACGAGGGCGTCCTAATGCTCGACAAGGTACTGCACTTTCACTTTGGAAGAATCATATGGGTTAGTATCCCAGTCTTTTGTGGGATAAATGTGGTAAGTGGTATGTTTTGTGGAAATGCATTGTATAGGCCTGTGTTAGACAGGGGCATTCTGGGATTTTACATACTTGCAGGGGTGCAGTCTTAAGACGGCAAGTCACAGGGTCGACACCAACCCAAGGCCCCCTTCTGAGGTCTCATTTGGGCTCATTTGTAATCTAAAAATAAACAGTACATTTTGTTTGATGATGTGAAGAACCAGTGAAAATGGCTCATCAATGGCACACAGCCTTATCATTATGGATGGACATAAAACATGTCTGCATTTCAGTCCTCATTTTACTGAATTGTCTGAGCCTGTATTGACAAATACACACAAACAGCAAAACTTTGTGCTTGTGTCATTTCACAGGCTGTGAATTATGAGGATGTGAAGGACCTTGACCTAGGACTAGCTGTGAGGAACGTGGCTCCACCGCATGATGGATCTGCGACAAATGCTGGATTTGGTATAGGTTTCGGAAGTGGGGGAGGTGGGGGAGGTGGGGGAGGTGGAGGAGGTGGGGGAGGTGGGGGAGGTGGGGGAGGTGGGGGAGTTGAGTCTGGAGCAGGGGGATTAGCGTCAGCAGCGGGAACAGGGGGAACAGCGGGAACAGGGGTACCAACTGGTGCTGGTGGGGGAGGTGGGACAACAACATGGCTAGGTGGGACCAAATTTAAAACCTATCCACTTAAAATCAATGTGAAGAACCAGCCGGAGGGGCCAAGTTTTGACCCCAAAGTCAAAGCTATTCCCATCTCAGAAGGAAGCAGCTACACCATTAAGGATGTTATAGCCCAATACCAGGCAACAGATGAAGACACTGGGAAACCAGCTGAGAATGTCAGGTCAGTGCATATACATGAAAGCCTCTGCAGTTAAAACTTCAATGTCAGCTTAAAGTGGAAGTGAATCGGTCAACCATGTTCAGCTGGTTTACTTAATAGATTTCCACTCTAATGAACAATTATATAACAAACATGACAGAAAGAAGAAAAAAGAAGATCTGTCTCATCTTTCGTGGCAAGAGCGCCGCCATGTTGCGATACTCTAGTCTGTGACGTCACCAGGTTGGTTGGCTCGGCTTGGAGTTACACAGATACAACGGTAGAGACAGTAAAAGACAGACCATCCTCTCCCCTCTCCGATCACCTGTCTCTGTCTCCCCATCTCCCGTCCTCTCCCCTCTCCGATCACCTGTCTCTGTCTCCCCATCTCCTGTGGGGAGAGGACGGGAGATGGGGAGACAGTCAGCTGGCCTGTCGGAGGACTCTTTCAGTGCCACTAGCCAGCGTTGCTGCAGTAACGTTGCTGATCTCCGTTTCAGTGGCAGTTTATGAAACGGACTGTTTTGTCCTTGGTTTTAACATTGTAAAACTATAAAACTCATCTTTACATCCAGGAACAAAACATTAGTGTCCCCTCTTTTGTCTTCTTCTGTCCTGTGTCTCGTCAGTCTCCGTCTTTTACTGTCTCTACCGTTGTATCTGTGTAACTCAGCCGAGCCAACCAACCTGGTGATGTCACTGACTACAGTACTGCAACATGGTGGCGCTCTTGCCATGAAAGATGAAACAAGGCTTCTTTTTTTCTTTTAAATGCTGCCATTTGTCATGTTTGTTACATAATTGTTCATTAGAGTGGAAATCTATTTAGTAAAGCAGCTTAACCTGGTTGAATGCTTCTCTTCCACTTTAATTGTCTACACTCCAAGGTGATAACTGACGCAGCCTGTTTCTGCTTTAGGTATGTCAAGGCCTCCGACCCTGACAACTGGCTGATCATCGACCCAAAGACAGCTGAGATCAGACTGAACAAGATGCCTGATAGAGAATCCCCATTCCTGGTCAATGGGACATATTTAGCTAAAGTACTCTGCATTACAGAAGGTACACGTTTCCAACATGTTTCTTCTCCAGCTTCAGATGTTTTACATGTAATATTAGTTAGAGTTCTTGGTGAAATGCAGCTGCGGGACGGTATGAAACATTGAAACATGAATTGTGGAGCTGAAATGTAAAGTTTGCTCAGAGGATGGCTGAAGAGGAAATGTCGTTAAAGAAGAACACCACCTAAATGAAGGATTCCGATATGTTATCTCCATGGCCTAGGAAAGTTCAGTCAATATGTGTGAACCTGAGCTCCTCACCGTCTCAAACTGGTGATGTCATAGGGTATAAAGTGTGAAGCTGCTCTATAGACAATGAATGGACACACAGAATGGTTGTTTTCTTTTTCTTTATTCTATTGTAGTGTTGTCAGTTGTGAAAATGTTCCCATAATATAGTCAGAACTTTCCCCTTGGTGCTCTCAGAGTCATCTAGAGCATCTCTCCCCATTCATCCTCTATGGAGCAGTTCCACACTTTATACCTTATGACATCACAAGTTTGAGATTTAGTACTCTAGTTTTTGGATTTAAGAAAGAGTTGTTCATGTTTACTAAAATTTTTGGACTGTAACATGGATGAAATTTGAAAAATACGAGCGTAGTTACCCTTTAAAATCACAAAATATTAGCCTTTCAGGAGCATAGATGACAAATGTCATGACAACATTCCTATTAGATTATTAAATTTGTGCCGTGTTGACATTTCATCTATGAGTTTACCAAGCTGCATACCAGTAGGATTAGGATACATCCTCTGCTACGTCAGTACATTGGCTCTTTCTGGTGAAGAAATATAGACTGTGCAATCAATCCAGCAGTCTAATTCACATAAATAAAAAACACCCGTTGTCCCCCAGCAGGACGAGTGAAGCGAAGAATGGAAATACAAACAAAGGAAACGCTGAATGATGATCTGTTTTATTTCTGTTTTTTCCAACACAGACATGCCCTCTAAAACAGCGACTGGCACAGTAGGCATCCAGGTGGAAGACTTTAATGACAACTGCCCCACCCTGACCAGTACCTTCCAGACTATGTGTACCACCGCTGATAGTGTTATCGTGAACGCTAAAGATGATGATGACTTCCCTAACGGGCCTCCATTTCACTTTTCCGTCATCCCAGAGGGCACTCAGGGCAAATGGCACGTGGAGCATTTAAATGGTGAGGAGGAAACTGCCAAATATTCAAAAGTTGTGTAAATAGTATATAAAAGATATAAAAACATACAAATAGAAGTTAGAAATGGTTCTTGACTTGCCACACTTTTCATAATTTTGTCCTGTTGCCGGCAGCCACTGCAGCTATCCTGAGGGCCCAAGAGCCCATGTGGCCTGGTTCATATGAGGTGGAGTTTAAGGTGAAGGACGAGCAAGGACTGTTTTGTCCAGAACCACAGAAAGCGACGGTCCAAGTTTGCACCTGTGAGGACGGGGTGGTGTGTGGAAGACGAGGGGCCCAAGGTCAGAACGACAAAGGAGCATCGTTAGGACCTGGAGGCATCGGACTGCTATTCCTGGGCCTGCTGCTGTTACTACGTAAGTATGATGTCATGCTCATTCTGATGAAGGGTTATGTGTTCAAGACAATCCCCAGACAGGTTGAGTTTAATTGAAAAGGCCTTAAATATGTGTGTGAATAGCCACATATATGTCGGCTGATAAAAGCCAATAATGCCTGAAGAGCTGCACAAGCCATGAACAGTATATGGCCTTGTAATTAATAGGATATTGTTCGAAGCTGTGTCCCCATGAGACAAAAACAGAAGTGTGACATAAAGGGACTTCCTGGGGCATTAAAACCCTTTACACTGTCTTGACTGGAGATTTTGAGCCCCTGAAAACGTGGCTTCAAGTATGAAGTATTTATCCATAACATAGTAAAGTCTCTAACAGCCACAGATTTGTTGAAGTTCTCGGATCCCTTTACTTTTAGATGTGATCATGGATCTGTCCAGCAGAGGTCAGTAGACACATCTGTGGCCAGACTGAAGTGAAGCGAATAACAACATGCAGCTTACACCAGTGTTGGTCATAAAGAACGACATGGTTGCCTGTCATAAAAGAAAACATAACCGCATTGTATTGTGCCAGGTCAACTGTACCTGCACCTTCTTTTCTGAAGGACCCCTGCAGTCCCCACACCACATTTTAGGAGTCATTAAGTTTGACTAAGACTTGTTGTTGTTGTTTTACAGTCTTTCTTCTGTTGCTGCTCTTCTGCCAATGTGGCGGGGCTGGTGGTCTGCCAGGGGGCTTTACTAAAATGCCTTTCGAGACCAAATCACACCTCATTAACTACCACACAGAGGGTCAGGGAGAGAACACGGTAAGACCAACATATTTACCCTTTAAACACACGACCTTCAGTGTTGACGACGTTGGTTTGCATTTTTGAGAGTGATTTTTGATTCCAGGCAGCAGAATAACTGTTGACTCTGTTCTCTAACGTTTGGATCATTGGCCTTTTATAGGCAGTGCCGTTGCTGAACATGCCAACACAAGAGGCAGTGGTGCCCATGCAAAGATCCGAGATCCAGAAATCTGTCGTTGATGGGATGAACTCGGCTGCCTATCAAGACGGTTATGGAAGTGGGGCTTTTGAAAGAGGGGGTTATGGAAGTGGGGCTTTTGGATTTGGCCAGCGAGAGTGGGGGACGATGAACAAGACGAACGGCAGTGTCTTCCAATCTGAGTTTGATGGCGGAGAATCACAAGGAGGTGGAGGAATGTATGACGGCATGGCTCTGCCAGACCACTTCCTGGGACAGTACTACTCTCAGGTAGGGAATCATTTACATATTTCTACTCTTTACTTACTGAAACCCATGGTAGGATTTTGTCATCCTGAAAGGAATCATTTTGATTGTTTTCATATGTTTGGAAAATAAAAGAGGTATACTTTGAATAGCTCAACTGCAAATGTCTGTGCAGTAACAAAAGAATTACGCTGTGCACTTGTCCTGTCAGTTAAAGCAAAGGTTAAGGTTGGCCTGTACTCATAAGAACCTATTCTAAAGAGTCCTTTAAGGTAAATAACTCACTGTGTGTTAATGGACATACTAACAGTTTATAAACACACATTTTGGGTGACACCTCTACATTCATTAAATTAAAACAGTGTTTGCATCATGAATGCCAATAAACTTGACTGCTCAGTCAACAAAAAAAGATAATCTTGGTGGTTTTCCTTTTTCTCTTTCAACAGAAGGTGCTCAGCGATAACGAGAACCTTGGAGTGAAGGACGGTCTTTTGGTTTATGACTACGAGGGCCAGGGCTCCCTCGCTGGGTCAGTGGGCTGCTGCAGCCTCCTGGAGTCTGACAACGACCTGCGGTTCGTCGATGACCTCGGGCCGAAGTTCAAGACCCTGGCTGAGGTGTGCGGAGGCAAGAAGATCCCAACTGAAGTCAAACCAGTGTACACTCCTCGGCCCAGTGCCTCCATCAATACTCAGACCTCAGTGTCAAGTTTGATGACTGCCCAACAGCTGCCCCCTCTACCCAAGCTGACCGCCCCTCAGACTGTGGTCAAGGAGGTATCGGAGGTGGTGAAGGAAAGCACGGCCGCGGTGAGGAAAGGAATGCCCTCAGTGAGTACAGGGATGACCATAGTGAAGGAAAGGATGCCCTCAGTGAGTACAGGGATGACCATAGTGAAGGAAAGGATGCCCTCAGTGAGTACAGGGATGACCATAGTGAAGGAAGGGATGGCAAATCAAGGCCAGATGCTCCTGCTACAGCCGCAGCAGCAGCAGCCTGTCTACTACACCACCGCCCCTGTGATGCAGCCCATGCACTACGTAGTCCAGCCACAGGTTCAAAACACTGTGCTGCTGGCTGAGGCACCAGCTACCAACCTGCAGGGCATGGTACTGGTTAACGGCACCCAGACTGGACCTGCCCAAGGCATGGTTGTACAAGGGCAGACAATGATGTCCAGCGGACAAGCCCAGGGCATGATGCTGGTGGAGAGGAGCGGAATCCCGGGCGGCGGTGCCAACCTGGTCCACACTGGCAACCTCTCTGGCTCCCAGACCATGATGGTGGTGGAGGGCAGGGTCCCTGCAGGGTCAATGAAAGGGCTGAATGGAAGCCAGATTGGTGTCGTGCAGGGGGGCACTCTGCAGTCAGGAGGGCTTTCAGGATCTCAGAGGGTCATGGTGGTCGGAGGGCCAACAAGCAGTGGAGGGCAGCTGGTCCAGGAGGCAGGAGGTCTGTCCCAGAAGATTGGGTCTCTCTCTGGGTCTCAAAGAGTTCTCTACAGCAAGGGCAGCTCATCCACGGGTCCTCAGAGCGGCACGCTGGGTTCCTCTACCACCACAGTGAGTTCTATCCCCACCTACAGCAAGATGGTGGTTCAGGAGACAAGAGAATTCGCTGAATGAGAGATTGTCAGGACAAGAGAGGACCTTTCCAGTGATGCCAATCAGGTGATGGGATGCTTGTGGGACTCAACTAATGCAAGACCGCTAATGGAGAGAGGGAAGGATCCCCATAATCCCTCTTTTAAATTTGACAATACAGTTTTCAAAAAAGGTTTTTCCAATCCCAAATGAGGAGAGACTCCCTTCAATCAGTGACTTCCCAAAGGTCTGGGTGCGGCACAAACCAGAGGCAACATTCCAGTAGTTCTTCAATACACCAGACAGGGAAAATAAAGACATAAAATGTGAACAATGAAGTAGAATAATAACAATATCAAGTGGAGACTCTGAAAATATCCCAGCAGACCTATCTAATGTCTCAACTGCTATAAACTGGGCTTGGGAATAAAGCACTGCAGCACAGCTATCTCCAGACCCCAAAAATATGTTTTGCATTGTAATACTTTTTTATTCTTATTTTTTAGCTGCGTCCAGCAGCTCTATAGCTCTCTGTCGGTCGATCTACAAAATTTTCCCCACCCTTTAGGTGGAGGAGGCTGATATTTGGCATGGAGTTCGAGTGTGTGGGTGTGAAGGTGTGTGTTTGTGTTCATGACAACTGGCAAAAGGGGGTGTAGCAGTGAGTGTGGCCTATGCCAAAAAGGCGCTTAACTTGTAAACAGATTCACGTACCATTGCCAAACTCATGAAGCGCTGTGGGAGGTATCATTGCACTCAGCAGAGTTCCTCCTCCATGGTGTAGGTTAGCCCTAAGCCTCTTTCGTAACTCATGAACTGTTTCTTGTAGACGCTTGTTGGAGGTGTGTAGATACATGTGCGTACATGGTGGCAGTTATTGCGGATTCACACTTGTTTTGTACAAATGTACATCTTCATGTTTTCTGTTGGCTCTGGCTCTATTATCTCTTGTTGTATGTTGTCTGTTGTTTTGCACCAATAAAAAAAGATATATAAAAACCTACTGGTCAAAATTGGCATATGTCATTGAGACGAGCACAAAATTAACATGTCTTTTCTGCTGCCTTCATATTCATCAAGTTTTTCATGTTTCTCAAGTACAATTTTGTTTTCGAAGAGAATCTGGTTTAAAAAATGACAGCTTAACACAATGTACCACACAAATTACTGTTTAACATCATGTGCCGCTTAAAATATCTCAGTGAGAGAAGCTCAGAAAGATACACATAAGGTGCCTGAAACATAGCATTTTATATGTATTTCGGTGCGCGCTATTGGTCGTGTTAGTAATTGCAGTAGCAGTGTTAGGGGTACTGATAGAAAGCGTGGTGGAAGATGGGACCACTGAGGCGGTGCATCTCTATACCCTGCTTGGAGGTCGCCCATGTCGACCAGCCGGGGGGGAGCTGGAAGAAGTTGACTCAGGGAAAGGGACACTTGCTATTTGTAAAAATTGTTTAAAATACTCCTACTTTTCATATACCAGTGCTGTAGTACTCGAGACTAGTTTCAAGACCACTTCTTGAAGGTCTCTCCACATTTTTACTCGGCCTCGACTCAGTCTCGGATAAAGATGACTCAGGATTTTATTTCAAGACCGGTCAAGACCACGACTGTGGGAATATCAATTAATTGCCTGTGCATTGATTTATTAGTTAACATCATCATTGTGTTTAGGCAGGGCTCAGTCTCGCCCTGCCTTGGTCTTGACTCAGTCTAGTCTTGGTCGTGGTCTTGGTCTTGGTCTTGGTCTTGGTCTTGACTCAGTCTCGCCCTTCCTTGGTCTTGGTCTTGACTCAGTCTCACCCTGTCTTGGTCTTGACTTGCTCTCCACCCCTCAAAGTCTTGGTCTTGTCTGGGTCCCGATACACTCTGATCTTGGTGGTGACTTGGTCTCGGTTTAGGTGATCTTGACTGTCAACACTGTCATATACATTTGCAAATTGGAGCATTTGTCACCAATACTGAGACTAAAGACTAAAAAAGGAGGTCATGGACCAGAAAAGCTTGATGAACCTGGGGTGGGAGGATACATTTACTCTTTTTTCAAAATTTGTTTTATCATACATACATATACACACACATAACATGACGATACCAAGAAGGAAAGGAAAAATAAATAACTAAATAAAAAGAAAAGAACAATCACGGGTTATAACAAACATTCTAAATATATTACCGACTGACAGCAGTCGCACAAAATATCCATTCCACATTGCATGTCATTTCAGCATAGACATAATTTATTCATGGACAGTCAGACTCCACAAGAGTGTGTGTCGCGACAGAATGCAGTGCGTTCAGGAATGACCTGATAGAAGGCCAAGGACCTTCAAGGCCACTGTCCAGTTTTTGAAGAGTTGTGGCCACTTGTTCCATTGACACCAAGTCCAGGTATTCCTTAAGCCAATTGTCCAAACTGAAACAGTTAGGTTTCCTCACTTTCAAGTTTATGAGTATTGTCCTCTTCACTGAGAGACATGCTACTCCAATCAGACGTTGCATCATATTAGAGTCAATTCCATTTACCTTACTGCCCAGTAAACACACTGTAGGGGATATTGGAATATTTACACATAAAATGGAATTTAAAAAATGTATAACATCAACCCAAAATAATTTATGCATTAGTGTACCTGTCCCACCACAGTCATGCCAACATAAATCTGAAACATTTCTAATCATTTTCTTTAACCTTTGTGGAGTTAAATATGATCTAAATAATATTTTCAACTGAATAACTTTGTATCTCACACAATTTGATAAATAATTAGTTTGTCTCAAAAAATGTTCCCATTCCTCTGTGGTAAAACATACCTCTAGATCTTTCTCCCACTGTAACTTAATGGATGTACAATAGTTAATGATGTTATGGGATAATCATTTATATATTTTAGAAACCGTTCCTTTGCCATTGACTGCCTCCAACAATTTCTTATCAACAAAATCTTTATGGCCCAGGATGATGCCCTTAGTCATGTAACTCTTTAATATGATTTTAAGCTGTATATATTGAAAAAAGTTGGAATCATTTCATTTGTGTTTCCTTTTCAGTTCATTGAAGTCAACAATCTTTCCATCATCTATCAATTGGCTCAGTGTAATAATGTTGTTTTGCTGCCACACTTTGCTGACAATAGTTTTTTCACCAGCAGTAAATAAGGGATTCATTCAGATTGGACATGAAGGGATGGATAAACCAGAGATGTTAAGACGCCTATGTAGTTCTTTGGCAACCTCACATGTATGGAGGATCAGGGGATTATCAATATTTTTGTTATATTTTGGATAATACCAGAGGGAGGCTAGAGACATGTACTTATTATTATCAGCTATAATTTTTTGTTCTAACCACCTCCAACTACCTTCTTCACAGTGTTTTGGGTACGCCCATGATAGTGCGTATCTGCTGTGATAGGATAAATAATATGAATAAACATTGGGTATACCTAAGCCACCCAAATTTTTAGGTGTTTTAATTTTTTTCAGACTTAGTCTCATCATTCCACAAAAACATATTGAATAATTTGTTTATTTCCTTAAACCACTGCTGAGGAAACTTTAGAGGAATTGCAGAGGTGAGGAAAGTTAGTCTTGGGAGTATATTAATTTTAATTACTTCTGCTCTCCCAAACAATGATAAAGGCATAGTCATCCATCTCTTAAGATCTTGATTGACAGTTTTCAGAAGCTTCGGTCCTTTCAGGTCATATATTTTTTCAACCGGAGATCTGATAATGATATTGAGATATTTCATCCCCTGTCTCTTCCATACAATGGGAGTAGAAGCCAAATCTGCTGGGTTTGTAAGCGGGATGGCTTCACTCTTACCCCAGTTCACCTTATAACCAGAGTACTTGCTGAAATAATCAATTACTTTTAGAAGGTGTGAGACTGAGTCATCTGCGTGGGAAAATGTTAAAAGAATGTCGTCAGCATAAAGATAAGTTTGAAATTCATACCCAAAAAGGCTGATACCAGTTATGTTTAGGTTGGCTCTGATAAAACATGCTAAAGGTTCGAGTGCTAGATTGAAAATAATTGGAGAAGCTGGACAACCCTGTCTGGTGGACCTGAAAAGCTGAAAGGGGAGCGATATCATACCATTGGTTTTGACACATGCAATTGGTTTGTGATAAAGAGCCTTAATCCAGTGTAGACAGGTTGGGCCAAAACCAAATGTTGTTAGTGTGTGAATAAATATTTTTGAGAGTTACAAGTTCTTTTGACATGGTCATGGAGCATATACACTCACCGGCCACTTTATTAGGTACAAAGTGTACCTAATAAAGTGGCCGGTGCTAGTACCGGGTGGTCTTCTGCTGCTGTAGCCCATCTGCTTCAAGGTTCGATGTGTTGTGCATTCAGAGATGGTATTCTGCATACCTTGGTTGTAACGAGTGGTTATTTGAGTTACTGTTGCCTTTCTATCATCTCCAACCACTCTGCCCATTCTCCTCTGACCTCTGACATCAACAAGGCATTTTCGTCCACACAACTGCCGCTCACTGGATATGTTCTCTTGTTCGGACCATTCTCTGTAAACCCTAGAGATGGTTGTGCGTGAAAATCCCAGTAGATCAGCAGTTTAATACTCAGACCAGCCCGTCTGGCACCAACAACCATGCCACGTTCAAAGTCACTTAAATCCCCTTTCTTCCCCATTCTGATGCTTTCAACTTCAGCAAGTCGTCTTCACCACCTCTAGATGCCTAAATGCATTGAGTTACTGCCATGTGATTGGCTGATTAGCTATTTGTGTTAACAAGCAATTGAACAGGTGTGCCTAATAAAGTGGCCAGTGAGTGTATACTGTATATTTGTATTGTGGGGGTATCGTTCCTATGCAGAGGGTAGTTTAGTTTATTTATTGACTACACTGAGGGCGTTTTATATTTTAATAATTTATTTATTTATTGTGTTGAGTTGAATGTTCTACTTATTTTGTACTGTAATTACCTTGTGCCTTTTCTACCTTTTTCCTTTTCTTAAAGCTGACTCGGTGTAAACTGCTCAGAATTCCTATGTACTTAGGTGCAAATGGCAAATAAAACTCTTGAATCTTGAAATAAATAAGGCCATTCTATCCTTTCAAATGCTTTTTCAGCATCCAGTGATATTGCTACTGCTGGATGCTGAAGTGATGTAGCTCTTGACATGTCATGAAAAATTCTCCTCATGTTGTTGAAGGCAAGACGACTAGCAATGAAACCCACTTGATCTGTGTGAATTAAAGAAGGAACCACTTTATTGAGGCGCATTGCAAGCATCTTTGCAAATATCTTGTAATCATTATTCAGCAGACTTAGAGGACGGAAGTTATTCATCTGCAGGTGGTCTTTATCTGGTTTTGGTAACACTGAGATCATAGCTGAGCGCATGCTGCAGGGCATCGAATGGTTAACAATAATATCATTATACAGTAAATTCAGGAAGGGGGACAGTGTGTCCTGGAAACACTTATAGAATTCAATTGTAAAACCATCTTCCCCTGGTGCTTTACCAGCAGTGAGTGCTTTAATTACAGACTTAATCTCAGTCTCAGCGACTTTGCTTTCCAAATATTCCTTATTAGTGTTCTTCAACACAGGCAAATTCAAAGTTTTATAAAAGTCATTGACTTCCTCTGAATTAAATTTACATTCCGACTCATATAATTTATAGTAATAATCTCGAAAAGCCATGTTTATTTGCTTTGGTTCACATGTTAAAGATCCTTTGCAGTTGTAGATGGCAGGGATCGAATGATTGCTCTCCATTTGTTTCAGTCTGAATGCCAACATTTTAGAAATTCAGACCCAGAGAGTGACATTGATTTTTTAAGATCCAGATTATTAGGATCCTCCATATGTTGTTTTTCTATTTTTTTTTTAAGTTCGGTCATCAAAGTGTTTTTTCTTTCACCCCGTTGTCTCCGTTTTTCAGCAGAGCAACTAATGATCCACCCTCTACAAGTAACTTTAGATGCCTCCCATACCGTCTGTACAGAAGAAACAGAAGTCAGGTTTACAACAAAAAAGTGTGATATTTTGTCCTTTACTGATGAAACAAACTTCTCATCCCCTATCAAGGTATTGTTGGACTTCCAATATTTAGTTTTATAAGAGTTTAAAAGAGGAGAAAATGTTACAGAAATAGGGGCATGATCTGATATTAATATATTGTAGATCGCAGCATTAATCACATTCCCATTTAGGATGTTTGACATTAACAGATAGTCTATCCTGGAGTAAGAATTGTGGACCTTAGAATAAAAAAGTATATTCACGGCAGCCTGGATTAAGACAACGCCTTATATCCGTTAAACCTAGAGGATTGTGAATTTCTCTAAAAGCTGCAGATAGGGCAGCATCTGCTGGAATCGGACGGTTTGAGCAGTCTATTATTGGGTCACAAACTGAGTTAAAGTCCCCACCAAGCAGCACAGGATCACTAGTGGACCTGGATAGTAGTACACATTATGTCAGGACAGGAATGCCACTTGCCTAGAATTCAGAGCATATATATTAACAAAGGTATTTTTTTTATTTTCAAGAAGACCAGAAATCACAATATATCTCCCTTCCTTGTCAGCCATTAACTCTATTAATTTAAAAGAAACTTTTTTAGAAATCAAAATGCATACACCCCATGAAGCACTGCTGCCTGGGGCCGCAAACACTTGGCCTACCCATCTTTGCTTTCATTTTTGTGATTCCACCTCATTTAAATGAGTTTCTTGTAGCATTGCAACTTCACATGCCAAATACCCTAAATGAGAAATTATTTTGCTCCGCTTCACTTTGACACCCCATTTACAATCCACGATATCAACTTAATGGTATTAGTTCCCATTAAAGGGACTGTTTGCAACTTTTTAAGCGTATAAATGTACTGGGTCGGGACACATGCGCTCTTGCTTTTTGGCTGAAGTCCCCGCTCCTCTGCCTGCCTGCCTTCACTAACACACCATGCGCGTTCTCGCTGTCTCGCTCCACCTCTAGACGTGAACGCGCGCTCACTCCACACTGCAGAAGAGTTAGTTTAGCTCTGAGAATATCTAGTGAATTAGGGTGACCCCTACAGTGGACGTTTGTGCAGAAATAAATGCTGCAGCTCCTCCAGACCAACAGAGGTTTCCCGTGTCTTGTGAAGTGACAGGGCCCGCAGAGAGAAACGTTATCGTCTCCGACCGGGTGCCGGTGTCTTCCTGATCACTCCGGGCGCAGTCAGGAAGCGATAACGTTTCTCTTCCTGCTTCCTGAAGCAGGAAAAGCCAACACTAGGATCAGCATTGATTCATGGAGAGACCGTCGTCTGGTCAGCTAACGTTACTGCCAAGCAGCTGAAATATAGAGTGATATTGTGGCACAAGCTCGAGCCCGACGCTGACTTTCGTTGACTTAACGGCCACAGGTGTCGCTGTTAACAAGACATTCTGAAAGTTACAAATAGTCCCTTTAAGTGTGAAATTTATATTCTAGGCCAATACTCTGTGTAGTATTTCCCATAGCTACTGAGACTGCTCTGCACTTCAAGGGAAAAGGGGAAAAAGAAAAAAAGAAGATAATACAAACACAAAACACAAAAAACACATAATATTGCCAGTAGGCAATAAACATATCAAAGAATAAGAGACGGACAGTAAATCCCTCTTCTGACCATGACCCAACAGCGACTGGGTGAGGGCATGGCAACACAGGACCAGAACTAACTTGATTGGGCTGTCAATTTAGATACAAAATAATAACTGGTCGGTGATCAGTAACTTAAGCCCAAGAAGCGCATCTTGAAATGTCAACCTGTCGTAACAATATTAAAGACTAATGGAGCCGAACAACAAAAAAAACAACAGCAACTTACAATTAGTTGACATTAGATGCACATTTCTCTCTCCTCCAACATTTTAACTTATCCGAATACAGATGGGAGATGCATCGTCAAGTCTTTGGATGCTTCATCAGGAGTTTTGTAGATGTATTTCTTTCCATCCACTGTGACAATGAGCCTCATCATGACTTTCATCTTTATATCAGCATACTCTGCGCGCCTCTGCTGGATTTCCACCGGCAGATCCTGGTACACATGGAAAGGTTTGCCTTTCCAGTACAAACTTTTCTTCTTGGAGGCTGCTCCCAGTATCAGCTGGCGGTCGCTCCATTTTAGAATGCGTATGATGTATGATCTTGGAGGTTCTGTTGAGCTTGGACGGGGACGAGGACTCCTGTGATGTCTGTCGATCTCGGGCACTGGGTCTGTTGCGCGTAAATCCAGGATATATCGTAGGTCCTCCAGCGTTCCAATTCGTTTCTCAGCGTTGGAGACTCTGTTTAGTATGGCGCGAGTGTCTTTTTGAAGGTCTTTTATGGAATTATTCAGCTCTTCAAACTTTCCGTGAAATGATTCTTTAAAGCCTCTGACCAGTAAATCTTGTGCCATATATACACATACAAACATCTTGTGATACATTCACTCTTGCTGTGGATGTCCTAATCATGAGCAGTGACTTCAAGGAAACAAATATGCAAAAAACTATTTATTACTTTCCAAAATGCAAAAAAAGTGTACAAGGATGTGTTTTTAGTTACATGAATGAAAATGAATACAGAGACATGTGATGGGTGATTTAACAGTAAGAGAGGTTTTGAAAGCCGTGTTCACGTGGTCGTGTCTTACACCTCGACAGCACCACCACTAACATCTGGTGTCTACTGGCGGACGTCCCAAACCACAACTGTGAACGAACTCTGCTGAATCAGAGTGAAGTGCTCATGTCTCAGTTGGTCCTGCTGGATGCAGATGACAGTACTCTCTCTGGGGAGAGTATGCTGCTTTGTGGAGATCTAGTTGTTCTGGGAGGCCTGCTGCATGATGACTGAACACAGACTCAACATCTGCAGGTACTCATCTGCACCGTCTGACAGGCACTTCCCCACAACCTGAACCAGAGAGGAGACACAAGCACAAACTGAGGGTTTATAAAAGGTACAAGTCCATCTGAAGGACATATCAGAGTGTGGCTTGATGCGGTAGTGGGTGTTCCACGGTGTTCGGACACACACCGTTTACAAACCGTTTAAACAGTGATTACACAGTGATTACACAGCGATTTCATTACTTGCCCACCTCCCCCAACGACATAAAACCCATCTAGTTAATTCCGCAATTCATCAAATAAGTGTTGGGTGTAATCGGTAAAACCGGTGTTGTCACAAGTTTATTAACCAGTGGGAAGATTTCCTCACCGTGGCGAAGCTTCAACTGTTGCCATGGTAATCAACCTCCAAATCAGTATTTGAATGCGTCAGGTTTTTTTTTGTTATATAAATATGTAATAATAAAGTATGAATCCCAGAATAGCCCATGAAATAAGGAATAATCACACAACATTATTCATTATTCATATTCAACATGAATAATTATTAGTAGTTATTCTCTGATGGATATCGCTGTTTGGTGTGTGTGTGTGTGTGTGTGTGTGTGTGTGTGTGTGTGCGTGTGTGCGTGTGTGTGCAGCACTGGTACTGAAACGGGGGAGATGGAGACAGACAGACAGTACCTTTGAATATTTCTCATCAAAGCTTCGAAGCCTAAAAAATGAGATTGGGAACAGCCCTAGGTTCTCCTGACTTTAATACAAGTGGAATCATCCCTGTTTGTCATCCCTGCAGTTACAACAATTAGGGATGACGCGACACCAGAAATCTAGTAGTCGATACCAATACCAGTGAATTTCCACGATTCTCGATACCAATTCGATACCGCGGTAAAAAAAACAAAAAACAACAACCATAAATCCCCTGTACTGTAATTTAACACCCACTCTTTTATTAAAAACATTTGAACATTACAAAAAACAGAGGCATGTAGCCTTTTAGTAATAAATAAAAAGAATTGACCCATTTTGTTCATTTTGGCGAATCAGCGGCACGCTATCAATCGATAGTCAGACGACGGACGCTACATACCGACTGTGAACGCATCTGGTCCGTCAGCTCAGAGTAGTAGGAGTAGGAGCAGAGGATTTATTGTTGAAGCGAAAAGCAAACGCACCTATTTGACAATATTTCACATTTAATCTCAATGCTATAAGGGAACCATAACGTTAATGAGGTAATCGCCGCGAGGTGGATGGAGCCGTGGCAGCCGGTGTGCATGGAGCAGCGGAGCCAGGTAGACCCACGCAGCAAAAGCTCTACCGGAGAGGCCAGACACACCGCCACCCGACGGTAAAGATCAGAGTCAGCGCTCTGCACATATTGATGTCATCTTTTCTTGTAAAATGTCCGGTGTAAATCGGTAACACTGGTGTTGTCACAAGTTTATTAACCGGTAGGAACATTTTCCTCACTGTCACATCACTACCAACGACCATTACAGGCATCGTACGGTACATTTGGTACTGTAGAAAAAAAAGAGTACCGTCACGTTTTTAAAATTTTGGCATCAAATCGGTTCTAGTGACATCCCTAACATCAATTACAATATTAACTTAAAGAAAAGCGAGAGTCAAACAGCAGCTCCACCAGATCACTTACCGCCATCTTCTCTGTGATGGCTGACTTCTGCTTGTCACTCAGGTCCTGCTCTATGATAGACTCGTGGAGCTGACTCAGGATCTGTGTGGCTGCATAGCCGTCATCCACCATGTTCTGACAGAGGAGACATTGAACATGTGAGCAGGGGACATAGGAGTGAGGGAAAGCTCATACAGTACATGTGAACATCAGGATACATCACAGAGGAAAAGGCCTTTTTTTGATCATTAAATGTTGTCTTTATTTGTCTGTCTCTGGGGCCTGAACGAATAACAAGAAAATAAAAGCATGTCTCACTAAAAGCGCGGCCAATTTAGGACACAATCACAGGGACAAAGCACTTGACATGTCACAACACCTACCCTGACGGCAACCTCGAGTTTCTCAAATGTTCCCGTGAAGCATATCTGGAGCAAGTTGTCAATCCTCTTGGGAGGGATAACCTACAGTGTAGAAGAGCACAACGACAGGGTGACATGACTGGCGAGGAAGGGTTTTCGACGTGCAGGACATTTTAAGTACGGTTGTATGACACAATCAAGTACGTCTCACCCCGGCTATTTCAATGACGACGGCCTCTGTGATCTCCTTGTCGACGTTGAGGCGCGCAGCACTCTGGAGGAAGGTTATGGCTTTCCGCAGGTCTCCCTCAGACACCCTCACCAATGCTTCTATACTCTGGAGGAACACAAACGGTCACACCTTGACTACTCCGGCCGTACAGAGACTGCAGTTCTCTGCCAGACTTGAAGCCCAACAAACATTCTTCAGGTTGCAGTTATATGAGCAAGGTTATGTTGCCGGTGTAGACCGCAGCATTGGTTAAAAGGAAGTGTATCTGTTCCATCAGACAAATGTCCAAAGGTTGAAAACCGTGGCTGAAATGCATCCTGCATTGACCTGGTGTAAGCTGTAGAAAGACACATTCCTGAACACTGTTCAAGAGGACTGAAAGATCAAATTAACTCAGCTAGGCAGGATGTCTACCATTAGAAACACTACAGGAAGGCTAGCATCTTCTTATTCATCTTGTGTTAACTTGCCCTACTGTCCTCTCTGACGGGGTTCAGGGGTAACGTGCTGCCAACATAGGGGGGGCTTCTCTTTTTTCCAAGTTCGCTGTGGAGCCAAAACGATTCACGATTATTCCCTTACACATGTAGGCTGTTGTTTGTAGTGTTTGTTGCGCCCTTCCTCCACTGTGATTGGACAGCTGGGGAAAAAGTCACGGTGCAGTGACTGGACGGGCCTTTAAAGGAGACGTCTCATTGGCTCCCTGCGGCCACCGTGTTGGCTGCCCCTGCCTTAAAGGGGAGGTTCACATTTTGTCTTAAAACAATCCGCGGGTGCCCGTATGTACATTGAAACTGTCTTTTTCTTGCTGTAATCATTCTTCCTGTTTATACTGGCCATTAAAAGATCCCTTCCTAACATGCTGCCGATGGAACTGATGGAAGAAGTCTTTGCTCCACGCAAAAAATATACTCTTTGTTCTCAAATTGTGCTTTGGGAAACTACTGTGGTTTAACAGCCCCTCTAGTAATGTTCAGAGTCAAACCTTTTTCATCAATTTCATTATTTTTAAAACACTATACTTCTTCTACAGCAACTCAACCGTTGTTCGTAGTTATGCTCTTAGAAACGTTTAAGGGGGCTTTCACATTAGGAACCCGGGGCCCGGATCCGAGTACACTTATCCCCAAAGTCCAGTTCGACTGATTAGTGTGAATGCTCCGTACTCGAGTCCACTTGAAAAGGTGGTCTGGAGTACGGATCATGTGGACTCGGGTACGGTTCGCATCAGGTGTGAAAGCCAACCGCTATTTAACGCGAGCAACATTAGCAGTTAGCGAGTAGTTTTGAAAGGGCAGGCTTTTTTTCCAACGCCGCTGGTATCCTCCGAAATCTTTATACATAAAACAGTTTCATATTTATGTCTGTATCTGCGGCGCAGCATGTACCGATCTCATCCTCTGAGCTGCACGGTCGTGGGTGATACAGCAAGAAGGCCGGTGAGAGGTGCCTTAAAATATAAACAATAGTAGGCGATGGGGTCGGGCGATGTTTGTTATTTTATTTAGCTGATATAATGGTCTGTCTCTGAAGAACGAGAGCCGCTCAGTTGTTCAGCAGGCAGGGAGAGAGAGACAACGTGTAAAGCAGCATATTTTCACATCAAACTCGGTGAAATAAGAATTTATTTTGACCAAACCAGAGTTGGTGATTGTTGGAAAGACTAACAACGACAGTATTGGTGAGTTTTATTTTGTTTCTGTCCAGTTTGAATGAAGTGTTTTATGATGCTTTGCTACTAGAACAGCTGATCTCAACATAAACAAATACACGTGGATGATGACGCAAGTGTACTCGAGGTACGGAACAACTTTACTAATGTGAAAGCTAAGCAGAGAAGGGGGGGGGCAATCGTACTCGGGCATGGTACGGATCAATCGTACCTAAAAAACCCTAAGATGGAGACTTATTGTATGCTGTCATATTCTTTCTCTTTTACCTCTTTGGTGTACTTGAGGTTCTCCTTCCCACAGATGTCCAATAGGCGCTCTTCTTGGATCTGATTGGCTAGAGGTTTGAAGCGAAACTTGGAACATCTGGAGGTAAGGGGCTCAATAATCCTAGAGAACACACAGCAGGGGTCAGGACCAGTCTCACAGACGGCGTGTTAAGTGTGTTCCTGATTGTGACAAGTCAGCTGACCTGCTGATGTAGTTACAGATGAGGCAGAAGCGGGTGGTGCGGGACTCCTTCTCCATGGTCCGCCTGAGAGCGGCCTGAGCCGGCGCCGTCATGGAGTCCGCCTCGTCCAGGATGATGATCTTAAAAGGAGGACACGGCTTCCCACTGCAAATACAGCGAAACACAGTGACTGGAAGTTTCAGACATCTCAACACAGCGACCTCTTTCTGAGCATATCATCAATGCTGACTCACTCTGGGCGAGTCCCGGCCACGGTGAGCTGAGCAAAGTTCTTGACCTTCTCTCGGACCACCTGGATGCCTCGTTCGTCGGAGGCATTGAGCTCCAGCACCCTCTGTTTGTACAGCTGTGGACTGGAGGACAGACATGGGGGAGGAGGACGCCATTCATACCAGAGAAAACAGGTGAATGATCAAACTTTATGGAGATTGAAAAGAGCTGAAATGTCTGCGTCTTACCCACGACTCCACGAACAGTTCACTCACCCATAAAGTTCTCTGGCAGCTGCTAAGATGGTGGAGGTCTTTCCTGTTCCAGGAGGGCCATAGAAGAGCAAGTTGGGAAGCTGCAATTCAAACCAAACACGGGTGAGACGATGCCCTCCTGGCTTTGTATGACGACACAGAGTGGCTGCATGGTTTAGCAGATGTTTGTGTACCGTTATGTGAATACTGATTTCATTTCTGTTGCTTACTAATCGCTTTATTGTGATATTGTTATTGAGAATGTTAAGTTTCTCTCAAAATGCAGAAAGGAAGAAATCCAATTCCAATCCCACAACATTAATTATTAGTAGTAGTTATTCTCAGACGGACATCGCTGTTTGTTGTGTGTAGAGGTGTGTGTGTGTGTGTACAGTAGTGCAGCACCGGCACTGAGACACAGACAGACAGACAGATACACAATAGCATGTCAGCCTGCTGCTCAGTGAAGCTTCCAATACATTAGAATATTTCTCACCGAAGCTTCGAAGCCCAAAACAAATGGTCTTCAGGACAGCCCTAGTTGAATCCATGTCTACGTGCTCAAAGACACTTCCAAATGTGGACGTGGAGTGGGGTATATTTTATGTTTTACTTATTGTCAAATCACATGAAAAGAACAAAACCAACAACGAATGTGTCTCCTAACAAGTATTGTGTTTTGTGTGTGTATATCACAGCCTGATGTCGCCTCTTCCTCTGAGCTCTGTTAAAACACATCAGTGAGCCTGACGGTGTCAGTGGCTGATATGTTCCTTCATCACCATGAACACTGTCGCAAACGTGATAAAACATGTTCACGGGAAAATAATGGAGCTCTCTAGAGGAGACGCAGCCGAGCCGCGCTGCTCACGCGGGCTGTGTGGCTGCTCTGTAAGGGATGCTCTGCTTCGCGTCGGGGTGCAGCATCGCCCTGTTGGGGATTGTTTCACAACAATGACCCGCTAGCTGTACATTATCCCGCTTACACGGCTACTTACTGAAGAAATCAATATTTTGACACAAAAAACAGTCTGCCAGAGTCCGACATCAGAGCTGCGCCCATAGCAACGGTCTGTTATACATAGCAACGGTCTGTTATACATAGCAACGGTCTGTTATACATAGCAACAATCTGTTATACAAAAATTACAGACCGCAGAACGCTGTGATTGACCAATCAGAATTGAGTATTCAACACAGCCGTGTAATAAGACCTGTTAACATGGACGCTGAAATAAAAAAACAACAGGTTCTGCAGCCACCACGCGCTGCTGACGTTCCCTGTGTGACCCTGGGGCTTAAGAGCCTGATACTTACATCTGCTCCTTGCAGAGACTTCTTCAGCACTGCTACCACCTCCTCCTGAAAGGCCACCTCATCAACACACTTTGGCCTGCTGGGATTTGGAAAAACACAGCCTGTTAATATTTATTTAGCATGCCGGCTCACTATTTAATTAGACACAGTTGATATAGCCATGCAATGGTAGGATTCATCATCAGCACACATTGTATATACTCAGCGGGGAACCTTTATTCGCTACACCTGTACAATCTAATGCAATCCAATACAACATTCCTGCCGTAACATCTGTCTTTACGGCGCTCATCGAACGTTCAGTTTTTGGTGATATTGTCGAAAATGTGTCAATTCAGTTCTGTGTTTATTACTGAAGTCATGGGGGGGCAGAATATTAGAAACACCTAAATATAATGCACAGCAGCACAACATCCTAGTGATGTTACGTGCTGTGCCGAGGCTTCGGAGCGTGTGTCGAGTAATGCAGGAAGTTCTCTGTGAAGCGCGTATCGAGGCTTGTATCGTTTTAGACAAATGACGTCATTGAAGACGCCCGAAGCCGTAATACAGTTGAGAATTTATTATTCCAAATAAAAACAAATAATGTCTCCTATATATCATTTTCCTTTAGCTACACAAGCACATTCACTGCCCTGTGTCCGGTTAAACCACTGCCACATATCTGGAATATATCTGCCTGTTTTACACTATTTGACCGATAGGTGGTTTCGTGTGCATATGAAGCCCAGACGAAGCCTCATGAGATGAACCTTTTTGCGAACCAATTTGCTGGAGAGCTTCAGTGCTTCATGAAGGTTCATCTCGCCATCACTACAACATCCCACACCTATCGACCTCAATGCTAAGACTCTGAAAGAATCTGTGAAAGAGCTCTCATCGCCCTGAAGGGGATTGTTTCACAACAATGACCCGCTAGCTGTACATTATCCCGCTTATTACACGGCTACTTACTGAAGAAATCAATATTTTGACACAAAAACGGTCCGCCAGAGTCCGACATCAGAACTGCGCCCATAGCGACGGTCTGTTATACAGAAATTACAGAATGCCGTTATTGACCAATCAGAATCAAGTATTCAACACAGCTGTGTAATAAATATGTTTTAATATACCATTAACCTCTGGTACTTCCATTAATTTTAATTGTTGTTGTTGTTGTTGGGCGATGTGTAACGTCTATATTGTGAAAATTTACTTATTACAACCTGCACAAAAGCGGTACACAGTACACCTTTGGGGTTCATACTTACTACTTTTCTACCCAAGGGATAGCCTTGGCTTTCTTCTCTGTACTGGGTCCTGCTGCTGCCTTGTCTTTCTGAGGTCTGGTAGTCTGAACAGTCGCTCCTTTCAAAAAGGCCTGCATGACTCCTCCTGAGTTTGGTAAAAGCAGCAGACACACACAAAAACAAAAATATTAGCTAAAAACAAAGTTGCAGCACAAAGCTTCCCTTGAATAGAAGACACATCATGCAGATGTAATATGTGATGGTTATTCAGAGGGTCAAACTATTGGACCACAAACAATGACCCCTGTTTGCACTCAGCAGGCTCATGTGCAAGTACTGCAGGCTGCTGATGGTCAAAGTGATTCACTTAACGACTAACTAAGCTGAGAGTACAGTCAAAATGTCAAGTAACATTTCCATCTTTGCGATCAACACAACACAGCTGCATTAATGTGAGAGACCTGATTTGTGCCAAACTCCATTTAAAACTTTGTTAATTAAAAAAAAACCTGTTGCATGCTGCCATGTAATACCATCAGTTAGTTTCCTCCAATACGATTTCACCTTGTATGTTTTTTTTTTTGTCACTACAAAGTCAAAACTCAACATAACAGTGACATTCAACAAGCTTCACTTTACAATAGATGAGGGTTAGAGTTAAAACATGCCAGTAGCTGCTGGGAGAGTAGCTTCACTCACCAGACCAGGCTGCTAGATGTAGGAACCAAAGTTGAGTTAAATCTAACGATAGTTATTCAGTTCACGTTTAGTGGTTGAAGCCGAACAGAAGAGTTGACGGAGTTAAACATAATCCAAAGGTCACTTTCTCTGAAGTGTTCAGCCACGACAGCTGTGACATGAATGAAAATAAAATCAATAGTTTTCTGAACGGAGTTTGGCAGCAACGTCACAACCTCTCCACACACAGAGGATGAATGTTAACACGACATTTAGCGTTAAGGTTACAATTACTAATATATATAAATATATATATATATATATATTAGTTGCAATAGAATAAATGACAGCTACCATTACATATTATAGCCTTATTAGTAACGAACAGACTAACTACAACCTGTCAACTAACGTTAGCTGTTAGCTGTTAGCCAGCTAGCCTGGTTACTATAGAGACGCTAGCTAGCAGCGTTAGCTACTGTTAGCTGTTGATTGATACTTACTTTATATATATCAACCCGCTGTCCACACTAACTCTGACCTTAATATCCTGCAGTCGGAGCTAACAGCCTAACGACGGTGTTACTGGTAACCGGCTGTCTCACAGGTCGGTGTAGTCGGTTGTTTGTTGACATGTGGAGCAGCAGCAGTCTTCCCGCCCTGGCAGAGCAAACCACTTCCGCTGACGACATCTCGTCGCTTCCAATCAGCTGCTGCGGATGCTGGAGTTGGTCCCGCCCCCTCCTCTCCTCCTCTTCCCATCTCAGGTCTCTTTTCTTATTTCTCCTCTCTCATCCCCTCTCTCCTCTTTCGCCTCTCTCCTCTTTCTCCCCTCTCTCACGGTTGAATTGTATGATAATGATCCAAATATAAATTATCAGCATTTTGCCAGATAAGATAAGGTAAGATATTCCTTTATTAGTCCCACAGTGGGGAAATTTGCAGTGTGCAGCAGCAAAGGAGATAGTGCAAAAAACAAGAAGCAGCAGTAAAAATAAAAATCAAGATGCAACACAGTAAAAAGGAAAAGAAAATAGACAGACATATAAAATATGAACAATTTAATTAGAATGAATATAAAAATAGGAACAATATAAACAAGGGGAATATAAAAAATTGGAACAATATATACAGTATTTACAATAAACAGACTATTAACACAATTGCACAGGTGGAAATATGATATTGCACAGTGATTGGAATGAAATTGCATCTGAAAATATTGCACAGTATGAATTGAAGTTGCACCTGAGTGGTATTGATAGACAGTCAGTGTACAGTAAAGTGCAGTTATTGTCAGTTTTTAGTGTGTAAGTGGTCTACTGGTTGTGGATTCTGACAGCTGCAGGAAGGAAGGACCTGCGATCAAAGAACATGATGTTCATGGATTTTGGAATTTACAAAAAGCAGATTCACCTTGCTAAGTCAACAGTGTTGCACATATGAGAACAATAATGCTTTAATTCAGGGGTTCTCAACCTGGGAGTCGGGACCACAAAGAGGGTCGCCAGATTCTATCGGGGGTCGCCAGATGGTTGTGGAGAAAAAAATAAACTAACATCGCCTATTAAAAATAAAATAACATATTTTAGACTGGGTTAATGTTTTTGACATTGCATCACCTGTACCATAATTAGCCTCAGAATAGATTTTATTGAGTGTGTTTGTGAGAGTCAAAGTGTGCTGCACATGAGTTTCTGATGGGGTGTTTCCGGTGGGCTGTCGGGAGATTAAAAGTCAAAGAACCCATCAAAAATCCACACTGGACAACGCCTAGGAGCTAGCTGTTCAAACAAAACACCAACCCGATTATTCTGGAGGGTCGCGACTCATACATGTGCTTTAATGGATGAGTCGACACAGTGGATGCAGCACGCGTTGCTCAGGATTATGCTCTGTTTGTCTGCCAGCTGCTGTTCCATTGATGCTGCATGTTTCTGTTGTTTGAAAGCCTCCACGCTGTAATTGGCTGGCAGAGTGGCAGGGTGGGGCTGAGTGCAGATGTCTCTGGCTAATGGTCGTCTCCCAGGCAATCACCACGGTCCCAGTGGACGTAGGCTGATGGAGAGATGCTAATGCCCCTGCCTGGCATTATTGGCTATAATCAAAATGTGGAGCGGAATCTGCTCCAGTGGCCTCTGGTTACACTGAATGAACCCAGGCAGCCACAGCATGAATGAGCCCTCATGAGACAGGCTAGTGATGGTGAAACGATTAGCAAAGATGACGCTCCCTTAAGAATAATATCTATTTTCTTTAATTAAAAAAATATACAATTTAAATATCAATATAATATGTACTCAAGAAGTATGCTTAAAGTGGCAGTAGGCAGTTTATTTTTGGCATCATTGGGCAAAAATTCCATAATAAACTTTCAGCATATTGTAATTCAAGTGTTCTGAGAGATAGCTAGACTTTTGCACCTCCTCATGGCTCTGTTTTCAGATTTTAGAAAATCTAGCCTGTGACAGGAGACTTTGACCAATCACAGGTCATTTCAGAGAGAGAAAGTGTTCCTATTGGCTGTGCTCCGGTCATGTGACCGGAACTTGGCATTCCTTCAAGCCATCTCAACCTCATCTCAACATGGTTCCTGGGTCACAAACTTTTTCTCATTTTACAGCTAAACCGTACACTACAAGATGATTCTGAAAACATTTGAGGAGAGAAATAGACATTAACGTAACAGAATATTGATTCATATTTGATCAGCGCTGCCTAGTTTGATCGTTTGGTTGAAGTTCGCGAGTGATTGACAGCCGGCTCTCATAGACAGCAGATGGACAGCAGACCTCAGATCAGCTCTTACTGCTTGTTTTCCTCCGGTCTGTGAAACCTTGCAGATAATGTTAGACGCACCGGAGGTTACCTGTTTCATGTACTACTGTCAGGACATAGCGACCGTTTTATAAAAATAACTTTTTTTAATCATATTTGCTCCAATCTCGCCTACTGATGCTTTACGTTAAGGGTAATTAAATCATGACAGACTACAACTTTGTTATTATAAAACAGGTGCACAGGTTTGATCTATACAAACTTGGTATTTGTGCAGAACATTAAGTCAAACCTCAGATCTGCACGGCGCCTATACGGCGTATAAAAACAATGTCGAGAGAATCTGTAGACGAGCCGATGCACGGCACGGCACGGCACAGCACGGCCGACACGGCACCAGCTTCTCGGAGTAGGATGAGAACGACGGTGCTGCAATTTATTAAAACAATGTGTTTCGAGTGAACGAAGTTTGTCATATCTTATTTGTGAACAAAGAATGAAACATTATTTAAAAGTTTTCTGGATCTCCTCGGCTCTGCTCGGCTGTGAAGTGTGTAAAATAATAAAATAATAATTTGACTAGCCTGACGGTCCTTAACGATGTTGCATTGTTTTATAGGCCTAATGACTCAGATCCGTCAGGAATAGGTTTTGAATATAAATAGCTATTTACAGACTGTGTGGGCTAAAACACACTAGAAGCCCAATTCTCCTTTACAATAACTCTGAGTGGGTGGTGTGTGTGGGCCGGTCTGGACCAAAATGCCAGGGCCCACGGACGCTTTGTATTTGACAGAGCTAAAGGGGGACTATAGACCACCTGAACGGGCTGCACGCCCTGCGCCCTGTTATTGGCTGCTGGAGGTCACACCCCCACATGGGGCCTAAAGGCTGTTTGCAGACGCCCATGAGTCCCGAGTACAGCAAAATGAGAAGAAAAGAGAAAATACAGTCAGAGGGCTGCAGGGTCTCTGTAGAAACAGACACCACCACACATTTCTAGTTGCTCAGTGTTGATTGAAAGGGATTATTTTAGTACCAGTCTCATTGTTTTTTAGGAAATTCTTTTTTATTATACCCTTAAAAGAACAATGTTGTTTTAAAATGACTTTCTATATTATTTCCCCAACCTTAAATCTAATAAACCAGAGAATACTTCAGTTTGAGGATCAGTCAATGCTCCACTATAGCTCCAATCCATGTACCAGGCACCAGGATTTCTCTCATGGACCTATTAACCCCCACCCTCCCCTCTGCTTCTGTGTCTCTCTCCCTCTCCCCCACCCCCCGCCCTGCAGGCAGGTAGAGCAGCCCTCTGATTCCCTCTTTGTGACTCAGCTTCTTTATTAGAGCAAACGGAGCATCATCAAAGCAGCAGCAGCAGCGCTTTTCAACCCGGAACCCGGGGAGTGGACTCAACATCTTCCCCACTTCCTGAGGAGCATCCTTTCATTCCTCCAGCTCTGGCACGTCTTACACAGTTTTTAAGAGTGTAATTTTCCCCCCTTTTTTGTTTTGCTGTCAGGATTATTGACCTGGAGGCTTCTTCTTTCTTTTTGGATATGTCTGCCAGCATCATAGAAAGGATTGAATAACTGTCCAGGTGGCTGATGTTTTGTTGTGTACTAATTAGCTCTAATTGCAGAGTGGCTGCTTTGTTCACTGACTGACACATTTACTGACAAACTGGCTCTTTTCTGTCTGTTTTTTCCACTAACTGCCCAGTTTGCTGGCTGAGAAACAAATAGTCTCTTTTTTGTTCACGGACTGGCTGACTGACTGACAGATGAACTTGTTATTTTTTTTGCTGACTGCTTGTGTTATTCCCTGACTGGCTGTCTAGGGTATTTCACCTGTGCCTGGCTGCCAAGCTTGATTATTTGTATACACAGGCTTACTATCTTGCTGACGGGGCTGGGAGTGGCTTCCTCATTGTCACCCTCAGGATTTGTGATGGAGGTGTGATGAAGGAAAGGAGAGGCTCCACATAGGAAAAGTCAAAGAAGAAAGAACAAGGAGCAGCAGAGAGAAAAGAGGAGGAAAAACCCTCACGGGAGAAAACTGAATTAGGGAGAAAAAAGGAGGGGAGATTGTTGGGGAAGGAAGAGGTGACGAGAGGAGGCGTGGCAGTGGAGAGAGAGAGAGAGAGAGAGAGAAGGGGAGGAGAGTGGATGCAACCCACACCCTGAGATGCTGTGCTGGCTGAGAGAAGACGAGATGTCGGTCCAGGAGCTGCTACAGAGGGTGCAGTGTGTCATCACTCATGTCGGTAAGTCGTCACATTTCTCCCCCTTTTTTTTCCTCTTCTTCATATTTCACAGATGGATGGAATAAGAAGAGCTTTTGTCTCTGCTGAGGAAAATGTACGTGAGAGCTGCCTGTTGTTAGATGAAGTGTATGCTGGAAGACGTGTTATAAGGTTGTCTGGAAATCCTTGAATTGGTTGAAAATGTGAAGAGAAGCAGAGCAGATGAAAGCGAGGCGGGGAATCTCCATCCTCTCATCAGGACCGCTGAGTGAGGAGGGAGGCAGAGGGATGCAGAGGGAAGCAGGGGGAGGCAGAGGGATGCAGAGGGAAGCAGGGGGAGGCAGAGGGGTGCAGAGGGATGCAGAGGGATGCAGTGCACATGGGCAGAGGAGAAAGTATGTCATCAGGATAGAACATGAAGTTGGATCAATGTTGGTTTTTCTGTGGTTATGAGAATATTCAAAGATATGTATGAGTTTATTTTATACTACAGCAAACATCCTGTACATAGTGTACATTTATCAGGGCTTTCACTATCTATTAGTGGAATTATTTGTATGTGTGTATGCTGGTGAATGACTAGCAATCATCTTAGTGCTATTCTTTTATTTACAAGATCAATATTTAATAGATTTACAACCTTATATTACTATTATTAGCTACTATGCTATATCACCGTTCTCTTCTCGTCCTTTTTTGCCTTCTCCTTCCACGACTCCTTTCCTCTTTCTTTCTTTCTTTTCCGCGTGTCTTCTCTCACTTCCCTTCCTTTCCATCCGCTCTGCATCTCCACCTCCACCATCCATCCCTTCTGTCCTTTCTCTCTGCCTCCCCTCTCTTCCATGTCCTCTCCTCTCCATCCATCCATCCATTTTTCCTCCTCCTCGTCCTCCTTCCATTCTGCATCCGGGTCATTTCCCCCGGCTGGTTGTGAAGTAGGTTAATGTGCCACGCTGGAGACTATCGCACACCGTCCTCTATCTCTGCACTTCCTGCATCGCATAGCGTGGGGAGTGAGGGGCAGGGGCGGAGGGGGGCTCGTGCAGAGCGTTACTATGGAAACTGAGCCAGTTTCTGCAGAGCAAGGGGCCACCGGATTGATTTACTGGGAGCCGTGTAGCTCACATGGGATGCTGCGGCATCAGTGGCTGCGTAAAGGTCTTCATTAAACTGGATGTATTTCTCACTCGTATTCTAATCTTACCAATCCCCTTGTCTCCTATTTTCATATTCCCAATGCCTACCCATTATGGAATTACATTTACATTGATCACACATAACAGGTTTAAACAGAGCAAAGCAAAACATTATCTAACACATAAAGCTGAGATTGCCTTCTGTTCCAGTTTGTTTCAAAAATATAAAACTTCAACTTTAAATAGCTACTACAGCTTCTGTCCATCATCTACCCAAAAACAGCATCAGACAAGGCAATCGACTCACACTCAAATGGTCATATAACGTACAATAAAACATGAAATGAAATTCACTTTAAACTTCTTTTTAGATCACAAACATGCATATCCTCTCTCCTCCGGCATAGCTGTGAACCGACCTACTTCACTAGTAAAGGGTAGGATACCAGATCTCAACTGAGCACACAATGACCTCTGGCTGCTAGTTAGAAAGGACGTAGCACCATCCATAACCCTCGCTGCTTCATTCTGTATATATATCTAGAAATTGTAGATGTTGAAATATATTTTCTAAGCACTTGTATACAGACTTCTCATCCTTGTTGGGTTAAAAGCTGACTTTGTTTTTGACATTGAAAACAGCAGATGACAAAATAATCTCACAACAAGGTCCATCTAGCAGCTCCTTGATTTTGAGCTGTTCTGGAGGCGTCATTTGACGGCTGTTTGAAATTTGATGAACAGATTGACTCTGTTGTTAAAACAAGCTTTTTCCAGCTTCATCTTCTGGCTAAAGTAAAGCCCTTCCTCGATCGGCACGATCTCGAGAAGGCAATTCACGCCTTTATTAGCTTGGGACTTGATTATTGTAATGCACCATATGTTGGTCTTAACCAGTCTTCCCTCACGCGCCTCCAACTTGTGCAAAATGCTGCTGCTCGCTTCTTAACTAACACTTCCAGAGGTGAACACATTACCCCCGTACTTTACCCCTCCATTGGCTTCCAGTTCGCTTTAGAATCCATTTTAAAGTCTTGATGTTTGTTTTTAAAGCCATGAACGGCTTTGCCCCACCTTATTTGTCAGAGATTTTAACACTCTGCGACCATAACGGGGCTTTGCGGTCATCTGGTCATCTTTTTTTAGAAGTCCCGAGGTTGAGGTGTAAGCTGTGGGGGGATCGTGCATTTGCTACCCCCTGATATACGCATCACTGACCTGGTACTTTTTAAATCAAAGTTCAAGACTTTTTTATTTAGACTGGCTTTTGATACCTAGTAGCGCTGTGACATTTTCCCTATGCTCTTTATGGACCTTTTTCTGATTTTATGATACGTTATGTTGTTATTCCTGTTATTTCCTGATGTTAATGTAAAGCACTTTGGGTACCTTTCGGTTGTTTTAAAGGGCTATAGAAATAAATGTTGATTGATTGATTGTTCTGGATGCTGTTCAACAAATGCTTCAGAAGAGCTGAAAGTTCCATGACAAACACACTGTGTTGGGGAGTAACTAGTTACATGTAACAGAGTTGCGTAGATAAGTTATAAAATAAATTTAATAGTAATCAGTTACAGTCAACAAACACGTAGTTAAATTACAGTTACTAATCAAAATGTTGGTGATTAGATTCAAATATATTCTTTCCGGTAAAAAGCTTATATATATATATATATATAATATAACATTGCTTCTGCTGCTCTGCTCCAAACTTAATTCAAGTTATTTTGATGAACTTGTAATTAACGTTAGACAGTAATCAGTGATGAGTACTCTTGTGAGGTTTACACTGCCTGATGTTTTCAGCTTTATTACCAAGTTTAAGCATTCGTTAGAAGAGTAATCGAATGTACATTACTTTGATGAAGTGATTAAGATAGTTACATTACCCATTACATTTTAACAGGGTAACTAGTAATCTGTAACATATTACATATCTGAAGTAACCTTTACATATCTGCAAACGCATGTACTGATGACATTCATGTGACATGATCAAAAGCTCCAGAACTCCAGTCTCCAGTAAGGCCAACATGCTGTTTTCTCCCTTTGACTTTGAAAGATGCGTCTTCTTATTCCTGCAGTCTGACAGTGTCACACATCAGCTTATTACAACTCTTCAGCGATATGATGTTTTGGCATCATTTTAGACACATTTCGCCAGAATGCAGCCTAGCTGGCACATTTGGTATCTTTGGAAACTATTTTTTAAAATAAAGCTCTGTGGGTTTGAGCAATGATTGCATGTTTGCATTTAAAGATACTTAATCTTGTTGCAGGACCATAGTACATCATGTGCTGGCTCTCTATTTATTAACCCCAATCTCAACAAGACAGTGGTGTTCATTCTCCAGCAGGGAGCTCACTCGCTCCTGCTTGAGCCACACAGGGATCTGGGTCATGGAAATCCTCCTCCCCTTATTGATTTTACAGGCAAAAATCTAATTTTTCATGCACTGATCAAGTTTGAGATTTTTGTTTTTTTGTTACCTTACCATGTCTTCTCTCAGACTAGTGGAAAGAAAACATTTATTTTACCACTTTGTCTATTTGCGTCGGTAGATTTCTCCTAAATTCTCCAACAGTTAGCATTAGGTAATGCCTCACTTGCATATTTAAACCCAACATTTCAGAAAACTTGTAATACAAAAAACAATTGTCTTAATGTCAGTAATCAACTGGGGAAGTTTCATTGTGGTATCCATTAGTTAAACCTGTAGTGTCTTCAAACTGTAGTGAATTTTCCAATCCATATCTTTAAAGGCTGTTTTCTCTCAGACTCTGAGCCAGAAATCTCCACTTCAGCAGCACTTACATCCACCAAACCTTCACTTTCATTCCTATATAAAGTATATTCTGAAGGTTTTTACAGAGGGGTTTGTTCAGAAGTCATTCATAGCCTGATTTATACAACATTTTATTCCTAAAAACATGGAGAAAATCTGTATTGTACGCATTAACACATATTTAATAGGATAATGCCTCATTTGCACATTTAAGTTACAAAAAATACTAGTCTTAATGTCAGTAATCAACTGGGGGAAGTTTCATGGTGGTATCTATCTGTTTCCACTAGACAGCCTGTCGTCTGATTGTCTTGTTGAACTACCATTAGTGTCATGTGGAACAGACGGAGCAGGAGGAGCAAAAGGCTCAAATGATGGGACATAATTGATCTAAGTTGACCTGAAGCTCTCCTTACTGTGTGTTCAATCACTGGAGATTGATCATGGGAAGCTCTCTCTATATGTCGTATGACTGACGGCCAACCTGCTCGGCCAGTCTTCCCTCCAAAGCGTCCATGTTGAAATGAAACGCCCAGGCTTTAGATTAATGTTCACACCTCAGGAATATCACATATCCACTCTTTGTGTCGACTCACATAATGATGAGATTGCTGCTCAGCCGGGTCGGACCCAGTGTGCTTATTTTTGGAAGAGTAAAAGTTGTTTCCACACGGAAGGCTGAGGATAGGCTCTTCGATGCTGGAGGAAGGCAGAGTGTAAATGCTCGTCCATTTCACGCAAATGAATGCAGAAGGCCGGAATCGACTCAAACATGATCCGGAGATGTGCACCATTGTTGTTTTGCTGTGTGCTTATTTAGTTTCTTGGTGTCGAATTTGTGTTTCGTCTTGGGCATTATGGGCTTTTAGCCGAGCTGCTTCCCACTATGTGGGTGTGCAGGATGAATATGTTGCTACTTGTTTAACACGTCTTTTGTGTGTTTGTTTGCGCAACTGCCCCGGTAACAGGGGCGCTCGGGTTCAAGTAAGTTAACAATGTGTTAACGAAGCAAGGCAGCAAGCTAATCGCTAACACAGTGAGAGATTAGTACTTACACTTGCAGATAAATGATTGGTTAAAAAGGTAAACAACCAATGTTTTGAGATGGCTGCTGTCTAACATATCACATCATCATCATATGGAAATATAAATACAATGTGTATTTAAACATTTCTTAGCTCCCTTTAAATGGGACGGTGCTGCTCAGTGGTACCCAACGAGGTCTCTGGTGATTTTTATAAAAGAATTTGCAGCGTTTGCTGTAAAATGTCTAAATGTTTTTCTCCCGTGATGTATGTTTATTACAGGAAACCCATTATTCCTATAGTATTATTATGATGACATCAACTCCACCACCTGTGCATGTCCACACCTATAATCTTACACAAAATGAGCCCTCTGTCCCCTATTGGTGGCCGATGACGTCACATCACAGCAGCACCAGGATGTGTCGATGTGTCATACCGTCGTTCCCTCATGCATAATTCATGGCCGTGCGCGCCGCTTTATGGATGCCTGATCTGAAATGGCTACTCCCGTCCCACTGAAGCGTGCTGTCGGGATGATTAGTGCCGAGGCCTGCAGATAAGAGCCGGCTTGCTCAGACAGACAATCGTATTCTTGTTCAATTTAAAGCTCCTTTGAACCGAACCCTCCCCCCCACATCCCCCTAGCAGCCCTGCTCAGTCTGTGAGCTCCTCCTAAACTGCTGCTTTATCAAAGGAGGGTGTGTTACAGCGACCTCAGGAGTGACCTTCAGAGTGTCCAGTGACAAAAAGGTCAGGCTGCAGCGAGGGATGATGCTGAATGTTGCTGTGTTTTGTTGCTCTGGGCAACCGAGAGTACGAGGACAATATCTCTTTGAGTGTGCGGGGAAATTCCTGTCCTTATTCTGAAAGTGGGCTATAGATATAGGGATCATTTTACACATAATGCTGGATTCTTGGAGACTGCTACAAGGTAGAGAGTCTGTAACATAAGGATGACTTTTTGGGCCATGATCTGTATTCGGATCAGTGAACTCAACACTGTTGAACCATCAGGACTTAATGAAGAACTAAGCCTGACATGTTTTTTATAGCCTGAACCAAGCTGTGCTCGTTAATTAATCACATTGCTTGACACAGGCTATTTACTATTGTTTTCAATAGGAGACGATATTATCATTTATGGTAGGGATATTCTTTATCCCCTCAGGTATGTCTGTTTTATCTATTGATATGCTGTTTGTAGCTCACTGTCATTTAAGATATATAAGACCATTTTTGATATTTGGATGAGGGATGTATTTATCTTATTATTACAATTATTGTTGATATATGTACATGGATGTAGTCACTGAAACTGCTATTTATATATTTACTTTTACTTCTCTCTTTTTACTACTATATGGTACATGATTGTTTACCTGCCTACAGTACATGCAGCCTATTGTTCCCTCCCCATTTTTTTCCAGCCTATGCTGAATCAGTTCCCAACTAGGGGAGGCTATTTAAGTGGATGTGAGTCTCAGATCTGTTTGACTCTGATGAAGACGCAGTTGGCGTCGAAACGTTGGTATTTAATAAAGTTTACTGCCTTAAATCCGTGTGCTCCGGTGTGCTTTGGAACTGCTCTCTGAGGTCTCTCCTGTTACAAGATTGCCCTACTCTGTGAGCACCGGACAGGCCTACTATTCCTTGAGAGGCGGCTGAAGTGTGTTTAACCTTCCTTCTCCATGATCTGTTCTGTCATGAACACTTCATACCCATTTGAGTTTTTTTAACACTCTTGCCAAGAGCAGTTGTGGATTTAGTCAGTGCTTGTTATTCACTTTAAGGTGTTATAGAGGTTGGGATTTCACTAGAGGGCCATAGTTTGAAGTGTAGGGCCGCTGACCAAGCGTCTGTATCTGACGAGTCGGATTGATATCCAATTTCTCAACTGTCTTTCTAAGAAATAAAGCAGATAAACTGATTTCTGCAAAAAAATAAATGTTAAACTACTCCTATAATAATTACATTTTCAAACATAATGTTCACCTCGGTTGGCACATTACATCATCATGGAAGCTTCATGGTCGTGGGTAGGAAATAACATCTAGAGCTTTTCTCACCATCAACAGCTACTGTAATCTCAAGTGTTATGTTGTGATAGCTGCTGGGGTTTGTGGTATTACCCAGAGGACCCCCCCCTCCTCCCCCCCCCTTCCCCCCCACCGGCCCCCAACCTTTGTTGTTATGACGTCAGAGCTGCATTCTCTGCTTCCTCTTCCTGCCTCCGATACAGGGGTGGTGGCGGTGGTGGTGGTGGTGGTGGTGGTGGGTAACAATATCCTTCGGAAAGTGTTTGTCTTTCATATTGTCAGCTGGACTGAGGCCAGCTGACCAGATCCGCTCAGAACAACACAGCTCAACAATAGAATTGATCCACAAGAGAACCGATTTCACAGAACGGGTCAATCCTGAGCCGATCAAGTGGGCCGAGGTCAAGTGAGCCGACACGGTGTGTTGACGAAAAGTGTCTGGACTAAATATGTTTCTGGTTTTACTACACTGGGTGTCTGCATGGGTGGACATGTTCACACAAATATAGGCAGACAATCCGTGTCGACTCTTACAGACAAAAATCGATTTCATACCCTCACCTGGACAGGATACATCATTTGCATTTTACTACCAACCAAGTCCTCCAAACTAAACCAGAATATACAGTTTGTTTGTTGTCATCTAAAATGACACATATAAGCGTCAGCATAGAAGCGTCTTACTGCTTTCACTTTTTGTTTTCACCACCTGTTAACCATGTGATTATTTCTCTCTCTCAAGAAACACTTAGTAAGTAACACTTCCCAGCAGCTCCTTCCCTCGAAAGTACTGTTACAGTAATTAAACCTACTGATGTTGAGATTGTTTTTAATGGGAATTAGCAGGTGTAAAGTCCCTTAAAATTCACCAGATAGCAAAACCACCTCATAATTTATACCCTAAAAGGGCCTTCATTTTTTGACTAAGGTGAAACTCAGGGAGCTGTCGAGCTATCTGGTAAAAGTTAAGGCGTTTACTGTAAAAGTAGAGATATGTTGTTTTTTAGGCATTTGAACAAACAACTAATGCTGTCTTCCCTCCCGGCCCGTCCTGTCTTGTAATACCACTTGTTCCTCTGAGAAGTGATAGTGAGTCACCGTAGCGTGACATGACAGGACCAAGAAGTAGAGCTGCCCTGGGGGGTTGTCAATCACGTTTGTTTATTGGATTAATTCCAAAGTGTCTGAAACGAGAAAACGACTTGTATTTTCGTTTCATCCTCTCCTCCCTGAATCCCGGGTGTCTGATCCCGGGGGTAAGATTTTAGGTCCTGGGCGTTAGACCACTACAGATGCTTTTCCCCATTCACTGCCAGCACTCCGTGTTGTCGGTGTTGCTGATGGAGGCCAGCCTGTAAGCATCAGAGGGGGTTTTGGATGAAGATATCCTAAAACTGTGGCTGAACAGAGAGCAGAAAACAGCAGCTGTTCCTTTCAGCTGTGGGACTGGTGGGAACATTCTGCTCATCAATTATTCAAGTGCTGAAGCTAGCATATGAAACGTCACAGACTAATAGCAGACATTTCCAGTGAGTCATTACTCATTACTCATCGTGTGGATCCTCACAGGATGTGTTTGGCCTGGTTCAACATTTCAAGTCTTTTACTGGTGATTTCATCCATGATGTAATGACGCCTCCTCCCTGCAGCTGATTATTGCAGTACACAGTTAGGACAGTTGTTCATCCCGTTGAAGTGTTCTTGAACACCTCTGACTGATGTATTCAATCCTGAGTGTTGTGTCTCTTCTGCTTTATTGCAATTTATTACCTCATTTTCTCAGTCTTCGTAGTGAGCAATCTGTGAAGGGTTTGTATTGTTGCTGGTCTCAGGACGTGTGTCAATATGTCTAATACCAGAGTGGATCCCATAGATCAGTGGTTCTCAAACTTTTTTCACCACGTACCACCTCAGAAAATATTTGACTCTCCAAGTACCACCATTACGATCAGGGGACGGCAACTATTTTTCCTGGGGGGCCACATGAGAAACCCAGATTGTTGCCGGGGGGCCAAACAAGTTCTGTCAGACGTAACCTTTATTTTATCACTAGATTCATTTATAGAAAACATACTGCACACTTATTTTTCAGCATTTATTATACTGAAAATCACTCCAAACAGCATATTATTAAGAAAATGACATTACATGCAGGAGTTTTTGAACCGTACAGGACTGACTGTTTTGGGTAGTAATGTTTCCTTTAACAAAACTTAACAAAACAGAGAATCCCTCAGCATGCCAACATATAAAAACATGCACTGCAGGTCCAAAAAGCCCAATTTTTCGGGGCAGGGAGGGTAGCCTACTGTACACAGTACTGCACTGTACTTTGTTATTGTCATCTGTAGTGGTTGTTTGCATAAAAACACAATTCAAATTATTATGATTATTTCAATATTTGCTTTGATTAAAAAAATCTTGGGAAGCTGCTTAGAGCTAGTGTTAGAAAGTTAAACAGGTCATAATTCTCTCTTTTAAGGAGCACATTCAGTATGTTGTAAAAAAGCTGAAGCTCTTATTAGGATTTTACTACAGAACAAGTCTTGCTTTTCTTTTTGTGTGAAACAGAAACTGGTGGAATCTACCTTTTTTACCTGTTATTGACTACCGAGATGTGTTTTATATGAATGCTTCTGCTCATTGTCTTCGCATGCTGGATAGCGTGTAACACGGGTCGCTGAGATTCATTACAAACTGTCGTTCTTTTACTCATCACTGTGTACTCTACTCTAAAGTGAATCGATCATCCTTATGTGCTCGTCGCCTCAGTCATTGGTATGTGTTTATCTACAAAAGCATTCTGGGTATAATTCCTTCTTACTTGTCTTCTCTTTTAAAAAGGAAACATGTAAGTCATAATCTTTGTTCTCTGGACATTTTGCAATTTGTTGTTCCTAAAGTCCGAACTGATTTGGGAAAGAAATTAGAGAAGAACCTTTTAGGTTTTTGGCACCTGATGCTTGGAATAATTTACAATCTGATCTTCAACTTCAAAACGTAGTTACCTTGAATGAGTTTAAAGCTCCGGTGAAATCGCTGAGTCCAGGAATGTCTGTGTGCAAGTGTTTTTTATGAGCACGTTTTTTAATGTTGTTAATTTATGTATTGTCTGTTACTTTTACTATAACTGTGTCGCTGCTATCTTGGCCAGGTCTCCCTTGTAAAAGAGATCTTTGATCTCAATGGGACTAACCTGGTTAAATAAAGGAAAATAAATAAATAAATACCGACATCAGAAACTACCGTCCGGTTCGGCCTGGAATGGACCCGCTGGTCAGTCCTCCCCTGGCTGTTGGTTTTTGTATAGACTGGGTTTGTGTTGTAGTTTCAGTAGCATGGCTAAATATATAACCTTGTGTGTGTGTGTGAGACTCTTTGCCCTGTGAAGCGGCATCCTTTACACTTTGGCTTCACACAGATACACATGGCACTTGAAGAACAAAGCCATGTAGACTGGTGATTTATAGGAGGAAAAGTTCTATTTTTAATGAGCAGGCCTCTGATGCAAGCAAGAAAAGCTTCGACGGTGACACTGGGAGGGCCTCAGTCAGTCCTTGGCGTACCGTGACTTTTTCTGGCAAGCTGCTGTCCTCTCCTCTGCCCTCTCCATATCAGCTTCTCTGGGAGATCCATAATAATTACTTTTTGTTCCACTTCAAGCACTGGCCTCAAAGAAGAGGGCTGAGACTGTGAGACCACAACTGGATCTGAACACTTCCTCACAAACATAATGGGATATGTCTCGAACAGAGGTCTAGAAGAGGAAGCGAGACGCAGGCTCTGTGGTTCCCCAGAGCAAGAGGAAGCCTTATGATTTAACTCCAGACGTCTTTATGATTTATGCTTCTCCTCACGTCTGTTTACTTTCAACTTATATTATACATAGCACACTGCATTGTGTATTGTGCTCTAAGCACTGCCAAAATGCTTCTGGTGCAACAGCAGCCCTCTGACTGAATGCATCCAGTGTAGCCACTGCCTGCTGTTTCCCTTTAAATACAAAGTATATAAAGGTTGTTTCCATGAAATGGGAGAAAAAGGGAAAAGAATGAATGAGTAAAAAAGGAAGAAAAGGTGAAGGTGATGAAGGGCACATGATGTGATAAAGGGGAGAGACAGAAACTGCATGTGGGGGTGCTGCTTCTCCACATAATCTCTCGTACAAGTATGTAATAAAATAGAAAATCCTCTTTCATGGGGACACAGATGAGGGAGGAGGAGGAGGGGGGGGGAAGGAAAGGTGGGAGTAAACAGGGAAGGATGCAGAGGGGAAGGGAAGTCCCCGCTGCCTGATGGGAGTATTGTTGAGGATATTTGTGTAAACGGTGGT
>CAKAOI010043833.1:0-11328 GCA_916701655.1 Sebastiscus albofasciatus | reverse complement strand
CACCGATCAGCCATAACATTATGACCACCTGCCTAATATTGAGCAGGTCCCCCTTTTGAAGGTCTGCTGTGGTATCTGGCACCTAGCCGTCAGTAGCAGATCCTTTAAGTCCTGTAAGTTGCGAGGTGGGGCCTCCGTGGATCGGACTTGTTTGTCCAGCACATCCCACAGATGCTCCATTGGATCGAGATCTGGAGAATTTGGAGGCCGAGTCAACACCTCCAACTCGTTACCATCCACATGATGTCAAAGAAAACGTGATTCATCAGACCGGGCCACCTTCTTCCATCGCTCCGTGGTCCAGTTCTGATGCTCATGTGCCCATTGTAGGCACTCTTGGCGGTAGATACGGGTCAGCATGGGGCACCCTGACCGGTCCCCATACTCAACAAACTGCTCCTCACTGTGTGTTCTGACTCCTTTCTATCAGAACCAGCATTGACTCTTTCATCAGTTTGAGCTCCAGTAGCTCTTCTATTGGATCAGACAACACGGGCCAGCCTTCGCTCCCCACGTGCATCAATGAGCCTCGGGTCTGACCCTGTCTCCAGTCCACCGGTTCTCCTTCCTTGGACCACTTTTGGTAGTTCCTGACCACTGCAGACCGGGAACATCCCACAAGAGCTGCAGTTCTGGAGATGCTCTGACCCGGTCGTCTAGCCAGCTCTATCTGGCCCTCGTCAAAGTCTCTCACATCCTCACACTGGCCCTTTTCTTCTGTTTCCAACACAAAGTTCAAAGTTCAAAATGTTCACTTGCTGTCTAATATATCCTCCCCACTGCCAGGTGCCATGGTAACCAGATGATCAATGTTATTCACTTCCCCTGCCAGTGGTCTGAATGTTCTGGCTGATCGGTGTATACTGTATATATAGTATACACACAATGACTTAAGAGGCGCTGGATTATTTACACAATATTATCTTATATGTGTTATTAACATGATATCAATATTTCATTTCTTTTTTACCATCATTGTTATGGTCAATACCGGTATTATATCGTGACACCACTACTACAGAGTGAGGACATGCAACCAGAGAGAGCAGAGCAGATAGTACATGTTGCTGCTACTACTACAACATGTCAGATCAGATCATTGAAGTGTGTTTGTGATCATCACGGTGTGAACGAGGTGCTCTCCTCTTTGTCCTCTCAATGTGAAACTAGTTTCTGCTGCTATGCTCTCACAACAGCATAAAGGACGGTTACTTCACCATATAACAGTAAATAATACGCCTTCTGTCTGTCTGTCTGTCTGTCTGTCTGTCTGTCTGTCTGTCTGTCTGTCTGTCTGTTTGTGTACAGGACACTGGAGCAGGCAGCCTCAGTGCCGGTGGTCTACGCCACAGCCTACTACTCTCTGGTGGTGCGCGGCAGGCTCCGGCCCAGAGAGACTGTTCTCATCCACTCAGGGTCGGGGGGTGTCGGCCAGGCTGCCATCGCCATAGCACTGAGCAAGAACTGTAAAGTCTTCACTACAGTCGGTGAGTATCGAACAGTCAGGGTTAGCCTAACCCAGGGGTCAGCAACCTTTACTATCAAAAGAGACTTTTTTGGCAAAAAAACAAAAACAAATGTGTCTGGAGCCGCAAAACATTTGATCATTGTGATGAAGGTAACACAGTTTATAGTCTAAGTATATAGTATATCAGTCTAATACAGTGAGGGCCAAAGAGACAATGTACTACGGAGTATTAGGGCCACATTGAGGGAAAACACATCTGATTTACAGAATAAAGTCAGAATATTACGAGAATAAAGTCATAGCTTCACGAGAAAAAAAAGAAAATAACACGTAAAATGACTACTTTATAATATTATGACTTTATTCTCGAAATTTCAGATTTTTTTTTTCCTCAATGTGGCCCTAATACTCCGTCGTACCGTCGTACCATAGACCTACAACTATGATAAGTAAAAATGAAAATGTAAACATAAAAACAGTTATTCATTTCCATTTTTAGAAATCCACAGAGAGCCACTGGAGAGGGGCTAAAGAGCCACAAATGGCTCCGGAGCCGCAGGTCGCTGACCCCTGCCCTAACCCTAACCCTGACCCATTACACATCGTCATAGTGACATCATTTCTCAGTCATTGTGGTAGCTTATTTCTTTTATATACTGTAAAAGCCTGTTTCTTTCACTGGAAATGTTTTTTTCTGCTAATTATGATCTCATCTTGCCGTAATTAGGACATCTTTGGTATAATTATGATGGGGTATCTAATACTTATGAGTTACTGAATCCTAATTGTACTGTGTGGTATGACCAGGCTCAGCGGAGAAGAGGGCCTACCTGCAGGAGAGGTTCCCTCAGCTCTCAGCAGAGTCCTTCGCTAACTCCAGAGACGCCTCTTTTGAACAGCACATCCTGCTCCACACACAGGGCAAAGGTCAAACACCTCTTTCTGTTCCACACACCATGCTTCACACAATATTCAACATATTCTCTTCTAGGATTTCTAAAATAAGAAGCAGCCACTCAATTATACTGTGTGTGTGTGTGTGTGTGTGTGTGTGTGTGTTTCAGGTGTGGATGTGGTGCTGAACTCTCTGGCTGAGGAGAAGCTGCAGGCTAGTATTCGCTGCCTCGCCAGACATGGACGATTTCTGGAGATCGGCAAATACGACCTGTCCAACAACTCCCCACTGGGTCAGTAGGAAGCCTCAGGCTTTTACTAACAGTGCAAGTGTCTCCTTTAAAGCAGCATTAGGCAGGATGTTTTTGGCATCATTGAGTAAAAATCCCATAATAACCTTTCAGCATATTGTAATTCAAGTGTTCTGAGAGAAAACTAGACTTCTGCTCCTCCTCATGGCTCTGTTTTCAGGCTTTAGAACATCTAGCCCGTGACGGGAGACTTTGACCAATCACAGGTCATTTCAGAGAGAGAGAGCATTCCTATTGGCCGTGCTGCGGCTGGTGGGCGAGGCTTGGTATTTCCTCAACTGATCTCAACATGGCTGCTGGATCACAAACTTTCTCATTACAGCTAAACAGTACACTACAAGATGATTCTGAGAACATCTGAGGAGAGAAATAGACATTACAGTAACAGAATATTGATTCATATTTGATCAGCGCTGCCTAGTTTGACCGTTTGGTCGGAGTTAGTGAGTGATTGACGGCTGGCTCTCATAGACGGCAGACTCCAGATCAGTTTTGATTGGTTATTTTCCTCCGGTCTGTGAAATCCTGCCGATGCCGTTAGGAGCACCAGAGGACACAGAGGAACATGATTTTTTTCAGGTTACCTGTTTCATGCACTACTGTCAGGATATAGCGATCGTTTTATAAAAATAACTTGTTTTAATCATATTTAAAAAGCACTAATCTATCCACAGAGCCTTTAGAAAGGTGCTGAACAAAAGTATGGCTTTTCCTGAATAAACTGATTATGATTGTGAATTAATCACTTTAAAAAAGTGTGGCGGGTCCACAATGAATGTTTTGTTTATCTCTGTGGAAGATCTCTGACATTTGGTTCCCACTTCTAACAAGGCCTGAGAGCCAATAGTATAACGCTGTTGGTATCACGTGGTGTCTCTGTGTCGGCAGTTAGTGTGGAAAAAAGGGATAAATGGCTGAGATTGACGGTAAGTGCCTGGCAACGACTTGTTGTGAAGTAAATGCAACAGACCGGGGGGAGGGAGAATGTGGCATCTAGAGGCTGAATGTTATCAATGTTATCAATCACAACTTTAAAGGGACTGTTTGTAACTTCTTACACATTTAAATCAATCCGGGTCGGTGTCCCATGCGCGTGTGGCTACGCTGTTCAGACTCAGACTCACAAACTCCAACGGAAGCACCAAAACCTCCTGGTTGTATCTAGTGAAGCCCGTCTGTTAAACAGTGTTGGCCGCGGTCGGAGGAAGCGGGGGAGACCGTAGCTTTGGTCTCCAGGACCGGAGTCTCTGCTGTACTCTGCTCCTCTGCCTACCTTCACTCACACACCGCGCTCCTTCTCGCTCTTTCGCTCCACCTGTCACGTGCATGCTGCTCACTCCACCCTGCAGAAGAGTTAGTTTATCTCTGAGAATATCTAGTGAATGTTCAGTGGACGTTTGTCCAGAAATAACTGCTGCAGCTCCTCCAGACCAACAGAGGTTTCCCGTGTCTTGTGAAGTGACTGGGCTCCGCAGAGAGAAACGTTACCGTTGTCATTGATTCTTACAGAGTCCCTTTAAGATTCAGTGTAACTTAAAATTCGTGAGGATATATTATCTTCTCTGTTGAAGCTCTGCACACATCCACGTAAAAACACACACAGCAAACACAATGTGTCACATTCATCTCGGCTCATCTCGGTTTGAATCTCTGCAGGCATGGCTCTGTTCCTGAAGAACGTGGCATTTCACGGCATCCTGCTGGACGCTCTCTTTGAAGAGGGCAACCAGGAGTGGGAGGACGTGTCCCAGCTGCTGAAGGAAGGCATTCTGGGAGGTGTAGTTCAGCCTCTGAAGACCACAGTGTTTGAGAGGGACCAAGTGGAGAAAGCATTCAGATACATGGCTCAGGGCAAGCACATTGGCAAGGTCCTCCTGCAGGTCAGTTTTCAGTGTGAGGAGACAGAATGGACCCACCTGAAAGACTTCACAACTCAAGTGCTTGTTAAAAAATGAATAGAAACCTAGTCAAATGAAAAGTGAATAATCCTAGATGTTTCAGTTTTATGTGACTATGGCTCCAGTACACCAGTATGAATCCTCTGACTGGTTCTTGTCTTCACACAGGTATGTCACGAGGAGAGGGGTCCAGCAGTCCAAACTGCTCCCCCTTTGTCTTTTCCAGCTATCTGTCGCACCTTTTGTCCACCCTCCCACTCCTACATCATCACCGGTGGACTGGGGGGCTTCGGTCTGGAGCTGGCTCAGTGGCTGACCGAGAGAGGAGCCCGCAAACTGGTGCTGACCTCCAGATCAGGCATCCGGAACGGTGAGGCACAATGACACATGTCTGCAGAAGGTGCTGCTCAGTTACACAAAGATTTAACACACAACAGCATTACTGTCTGGAAACAGGGCCCAGTAAAAGGTAGAGGAGCAACCATTTCACACGATGATACAAAGTGACCTGTCTGCAGTTTAGCAACTTTATTCATTTCTGTTATGACATTATTTTAGTAGAGTTTTAAGAAGGCTGTTATTTCTCTGCTAACTACCCTCCATCTCTGGGACACGCTGGTTAACTGGCTGTAGGGATGGGCCACACCCAACTTTGTTCATTTGATAAGATGGCTTTTTGTTACAATTTAACAGTATCGATACCAATACTGATCATTTCTTAAAGGTGCCATATTGTAAAAAGTGAGATTTTCATGTCTTTAATATTATAAAGCAGGTTTAAGTGCTATATAAATACTGTGAAAGTATCAAAACACTCAAAATGCGGAGAAATACACACAGCCCGTATTCAGGAATTGTGCGTTTGAAACAAGCCGTTAGGATTTCTGTCCATTTGTGATGTCACAAATCTACAATATTTAGACCATTTCACGGTTTTAAACATAAACATTCTTAATGTGTCCCAGTTTATTTCCTGTTGCAGTGTATGTGAATAATATCAGCTGACAGGAAGTAAACATGGACCTAAGCTGTTTCCTAGCAACGCAATTCCGTTGAAATGCACTAAAACGGAGCGTTTCAGACAGAGGGTTAATACAGGTATATTCAGGCAGACAGTATGACGAAAATAATGTGTTTTTTTGAACATTACAGCATGTAAACATGTTCCAGTAGAAACACAAAATACAAGTATGAACCTGAAAATGAGCATGATATGTCCCCTTTAAATGGGTATGTCATTTTTTCAAAATAATGGTCACTCTTAGAAGAAAAAAAAAATCATTACACTCAAAGGCAAATCACATGACACATAACGGCCATTAATAACAAATTTATTACAAAAGAAAATATAAGTACAATGAATAAGAATAATCACTGTGACCTTGCAAAATACATTTTTGTCTATAACTCAAGAACTAATATGGTAATTATGACAATTTCACACAAATGTCTAACAGGATAACATGATGAAGGGATGACATTTAGGCCAGACATGGATGTAAACTGACACTTGACTGGTTGGCAGAGGCGTACAGCCGCGAGGCGGTAATTCCAGTTAACCAGTGAATTGCATTGTGTTTGTGTCCTGTCACAGAATCGGTAATAACTTCCTGTAGACGTTTGATTGGGCTGCCGCAGGAACAAACATTCATATTTTAAAATCTGTCGTACTGTAAACAATACATACCTGAAGCTATACACCAGTATAATAAACTAGTTAGTTTATTTACAGCTTTACTTTGTAATTGTTGTTAGGTTACCAGGCGAAGCGAGTGCGTGAATGGCAGAGCGGAGATGTGGAGGTGCTGGTGTCGACCAATGATGTCAGCACGCCGGAGGGAACGGAGCGACTCGTCGCTGAGGCCCGCGCACTGGGCCCAGTGGGTGGTGTCTTCCACCTCGCCATGGTAACCTCTCATCACCAGCTCACTCTACTGGTCACACCACCACAAATCATCAACTCCTGCTGCAACGTAGAAAATACTGGCTATGAATTTTACTGTATGTAAAAACTGATTTTGACATCTTCAGAACTGTCCAACTTGAATAGCAAATGGACCAGTGATTGTGCTGAAAACTCTGAAGGTTAGCTGGTAGCTAAACTTTATTGATCTGTTGTGTTTCCTGCTGCAAGAGGACATCGATCACTCTGAGATGTCCTTGTTTAAAGGGACTGTTTGTAACTTCTTACACGTATAAATCCATCCGGGTCCGTGTCCCATGCGCGCTCGCGTGTGGCTACGCTGTTCAGACTTAGACTCCAACACAAACTACAGTGAAGCACCAAAACCTCTTGGTTGTATCTAGTGAAGCCCGTCTGTTAAACAGTGTTGGCCGCGGTCGGAGGACGCAGGGGAGACCGTAGCTTTGGTCTCCAGGACCGGAGTCTCTGCTGTACTCTGTCTGCCTTCACTCACACACCACGCTCCTTCTCTCTCTCTCTCTCTCTCTCTCTCTCTCTCTCTCCACCTGTCACGTGCATGCTGCTCACTCCACCCTGCAGAAGAGTTAGTTTAGCTCTGAGAATATCTAGTGAATGTTCAGTGGACGTTTGTGCAGTAATAACTGCTGCAGCTCCTCCAGACCAACAGAGGTTTCCCGTGTCTTGTGAAGTGACGGGGCTCCTCAGAGAGAAACGTTATTGTCTCTGACCAAAACTCTGGAGGCTAGAAAATAAATATCAGTGTGTTAGCACTGCAAAAAGTATTGTTAAGATCCACTATTCACTCAGATGGCTCGATGGCGATGTCTGACTGAAATATCTCAGCAGCTATTGGATGGATTGCCATTATTTATGCATACTTTCAGAGAAGCCTGATGAAGCCTACTGACTTTGGTGATCCCCTCACTTTACCTTGCCACCATGAGGCTGGTATTTTGGGGCTTTAGTATCATTAGTGCAGTGGCCTGTTGAAAACATGCCTTTTCAGAACGGGCTGAATTCTTGGCCTGTGGTGTCGCTGCTTGCAGCTTTCTCCAGAACCGCTCATACAAACAAGTTCACACTGGATAGTGTGCGTCCTGTTTTGGTCTTATTTTCTCACCTGCCATGGCATAGTTGCATCACACACCCAAGTCGCTGTGTTTCTGACTCGTGGTCAGAAACACTGACAAAATACACGCAGCGGAGGCAATTTTCCAAATAAAACAAGGCATATTAGTCGCTTGCTTTGACATAACCACTGCCGTCATAAAGTAGAGCATGGATTTAATTAGTGGAGGTATTCGGCTGGCGGTGTAGTGTTATAAGATAGTATCAAGTCTGACACTGGGGAATACAGTCTTACTGCCGGGGGGGAAAAACACACACAGGTCGTGGGTTACTCACGCTCACAACAGTGAAATCCACTCTGGTTGGATTCTGCTTCTAGTTGGCTCTTTGCATGTGTTGACTCCAGGGAGGTGAAGAAGAGTTCAGTTGTAAAGTGAATGGCGGTCAATGAGCAGCTGAACGATTGCTTGGCTCCCGGTAGGCTCCTGGTATTGCTGCCTGCAGCGTTGTCGAAGGCTCGTCCCTGTTCAGAGTGCAGTCTGCCCGCTGCAGACGACATGCTCGTCCCAGTCTACAGAGCCCTGAGGCTCCTCCCATGCTGCTGCTTCAAAATGTATTGATATTGAAAGTGTTGCATGTCCAAATTAGGGATGCTCATTTTGAAAAATGTTCTTAACCGTTAACCGACCCTTGTTAACCGATTATTAACCGTTAACCAACAAGATCTGTGCCTCTCATGCAGCGGTGCACCAGCTGCAGGAGCCACATGCAGTCACTTTCCCAGTAAAAGTCTCCACCACACATTTAGTTTAGTTTAGCAGGTTGTCAGCTGTGTGTCTGCCCGGTGGAACTTTAGCGAGTTTCCAACAAACTGTGTGTGTATTTGTGCTACGTTAGCAGCTCTAGCATTGCCGGAGGCTTCGTGCTCGCCGCCGCACACGTAGTTTGAGTAACTTTAGCGAGTTTCCGACAGACCGTGTGTGTGTGTTGGTGGTGAGTGTGAGGTTGTTGGTGGCGTTCTGTGATCGTAGGTGTAGCAGTGTGTCTACAGTTTATTTGTCGCTGAATAAATGCTACAAAACTACAACTACAACTGGGCTGTTAAGGTGGACCAACTTTTCTCCTTAAAGAGACGAGCCGCTCCTCTGAGCCGCTCAGCTTTTGAGTTCATTATTAACATTTCTTTTAACCGTTTTAACCGATAGCGTTAATTGGTTAAAATGCTTAATGTCCGTTAACGGTTAAATACTTATATCCCTAGTCCAAATTGCACCAAATTCACAGCACGTCCATCCCACCCCAGCAATACACCCGCCAAGTGGGAAGTAGATCGAGATATGCGGTGGACACACAGAGGGACACACAGAGGGACACACAGAGGGACAAACTGAGATTTCTGGCTTTAGAGTTCGATGTCTTGACAACTATACTATTAGGTTCAGACATTCATTCATTCAAAGCCCCACCATCCCTAGGAACATCCTCACAGAGCCACTAGCATGGCTATAAACTCTTGTTTCTGTTTGTCTGTTCTTATATATTTATTCTAGAATTGTTTCTGCCTACAGTTTTCTGTTCACATTCATGTTTGAATGTCACCTCACAGAATGATTTCTTAGTATGTTCTGGTACTGATGTGGTACCACTGACTGTGATTGTTTCTATGGTAGCTCTGCTGTCCCAGTTTAGACTGACCTCTCTGGTGTTACTGCTTCTCCACGTCACTTCTTCTGCTGTAATCTAAACTTCATGTTTGGTTCGTCATTGTCAGGTGTTGAAAGACGGTATGTTGGAGAATCTGACTCCTCAGCTCTTCCTCGATGTTAACAAGCCTAAATATAATGGCACCGTAAACCTGGACAAGTAAGACACACAAACACACACACACACACACACACACACATCAATCAGAGAGACAGAGACAGACTTCCTCATGTGCTCTGTTTATTCTCATCTTAAGCCTCGGACACACCAGGAACGTCAGGAGCGCGTGGTGGTTGTGTGGCGTGGTGGCTGCGTGATTCACGCGTCGGGTGTTCACACCAGCTGTATTTCAGCTATGTCTCTGCTGCTGCTGTCAGCTCTTTCTTTCTACATAGAGTTTGCCTTTTAATGGCCATTTCATTTCATTATAAATATCATTTATATTTATTTTAGACAGAGAAAGGATAAGAAACGTGTGGTAATTCATAAATAATAGTGATAATTGACAATTAAAACTCTGTACTATATTTATTCATGGAGCTCTCTAAGTCACTGCATGTTCCACAGCACTGACTGCTCATATTTCAGAATAAAAGCCTCATGTTAACAAATGAAGGAATTCTGTCCACAGAAAAAACGCTTAAGGGCTTTTATTTTGAAATGAAAGCAGGAAGTGTTGATTTTAAAAATTAGATAGATCACTCTCACTGTCTGTTGCTGCTGTGAACCACATGTGTCACGCGTCAAAAATAGGCGAGACCTCTATTCTCTAGAAGAGACGCAGCTGAGACGCGAGTGTGACGTGCGTCTCACACGGGCAGTGTGGCTGCTCTGACCTGTTAACACTGACGCCGAAATAAAAAACAACAGGTAACGCAGCCGCCACGCACTCCTGATGTTCCGGGTGTGTCTCAGGCTTTACACAATATGCAAATTCACTGTAACTTTCCTAAAATAATAATAATCTGTTGTTTTTCTTCAGATGACATTAATTAATAACTAAGCAATAAGTGAACATTTGGCTGTGCTGGTTGTTAATTCAGTCAGTAGTCCTGGTGTGTTAGATCGGTTGGTAGGATGAGGGTTAGTTGAGGTCTACCTGCTTCTCTCTGGATCTTGATGCACTCACTTCCGTTTTCTCTCCAGAGTGACCAGAAAGTTGTGTCCAGACCTCAGCCATTTTGTGGCCTTCTCCTCCGTCAGCTGCGGCCGTGGCAACGCCGGCCAGAGTAACTACGGTTACGCCAACTCGGCCATGGAGCGCGTGTGTGAAAAGCGGCGCCACGACGGCTTACCCGGACTGGCGGTCCAGTGGGGCGCCATCGGCGACGTGGGCGTGGTCCTGGAGACCATGGGCGGCAACGACGCTGTGATCGGCGGCACCCTACCGCAGCGCATCGCATCCTGCCTGGAGGTGCTCGACCTCTTCCTGTGCCAGCAGCGGCCGGTGATGTCGAGCTTCGTACTGGCAGAGAGGACGGCGGTGAAGAGCGAGGCAGGAAACCGGAGAGACTTGGTGGACGCTGTAGCTCACATTCTTGGTAAGAGCCGAGCTATTTTAAGAAAAAAAAGCAATGTAACTTTTAGGAAAAGCAGGGCTGCTGTTCATTGTGAAAGATGACCCAAATCAAGCAAGTTTCACTTTACAGTGTTCTGAGATGAACGGAAAACAGCGGCTGGAAGATTTATTCCGAGGTCTGAAGTAGAATGGTGTGAAGCATCCAGGAGTTAAAGTATAGAGACTAAAAACACTTGTATGCTTCATGGAAAAGACACGGCAAGTTGCACAGCAGATTTTTTGTTACCATCGACCAACTGCAAGTGCTTAAAGTACTGTCAACAACTGGTGCCAGTACACTTAAAGGTCTCATATTATAAAAAAGTGAGATTTAATTTTTTTAAATTTTTTTATTATAAAGCAGGCTTAAGTCCAATATAAATACTGTGAAAGTATCGAAACGCTCAATCCACAGGGAAACACCCTCACCCTCTCACCTTCTCACCCTGTCACCCTCTCACCTTGTCACCCTCTCCCCCTGTCACCCTCTCACCTTGTCACCC
>CAKAOI010043832.1:0-34745 GCA_916701655.1 Sebastiscus albofasciatus | reverse complement strand
AAAGGATCAGAGAGGCAATGGACAAATCTTTGGCCAAAGAAAAGTATGAAGAAGCAGCAGGTATATAACAGGTGAAGCTGAAAGGTGAGGTTCTAGGCAGACTAGCAAATATATCCAGCTGTAGCAGGCTCATTTTTAAAGCTAGAGTGAAGATACTGGTATCATGTGAAACTAGAAGACCTGGAGTCGGGGTGGATGAGGGGCTCAATTTGGAAAGTCTGTCCCCCTGTTCATAATTCATAATGGCTGGCCTGATTGTGGTTCATGTTTATTTTCTGCCTGTTTTAGGATCATGACCACTGTCAGTTTTGTGCTTTTGTCAGGAGGATGGGAACATTAACCTTTATGGGACTTAATCTCCTCTCTCCTCTATGTCCATTTAAACTTCAAGACTCAATTTCTTGGCGAAAGTGCACTTCTGCAGGTCAGCTACTGTTATTTAATGACCCGTGAGAGCAGCCGTGAGCACAAACAATAGAAAAAGCTTGATGGTAATTAAACCGCTGCAACCTTATCTGAGCTGCGGCCGGCCCGTTCTGCTGCAATTAATGATGCTGAGAGATTAGAGTGTATTAAATTATAGATGCATGCCAGAAAGGATGGCAATTATGTGAAATTGAAGCAGGGTTGAGGAAGGGACTGTAATCAAAAAAGAGCAGTTTGGAGTTTCCTTGAAGTGCTTATTGTGTTCTAATCCAGTTAATATGAACTCTGGTCCAGGAGTAATGCTTTTATTTTTGGAGAAAACACCACAGCGTCTTAACAATGGAAACATATCACATCATCACATCACCTCGGGGGTTTGTGTGACCTTTAATTTTTCCATCAAGTATTTGTTTATGCTTTAAATGTTGCTCTGACACTGTCTCCAGTAAAACTCTGATCAAAATTGCTGAATTGCCTTTAGCAGACTGTGAAGTTTGTTCAAAGCAAAAGCAGTACATGGTGCAGAACAACAGAAACAATTACTGCTGCAACTCCTGAAGACATTGTATGAAAAAAAACAAGCGGATAAATTAAAACGTAAATTATTAGAGCATTTTGTTTTTTAATTATAATTTGTATGAATAGAACCTCCATGTTCCTACTGACATGTTTATTATCTTAAGAAAACGTACAGCTGAGGCTGATGGGAACGTCATTTGTTTTGCAGGTATTTGGTCAAATTGAAATCTGTACCTGAAGATGACACTAGATGAAAAGTCAGGGGATCACCAAAGTTATGGGGACCATGAATATCTGTACCACATTTCACTGCAATCCATCCCATAAGTGCTGAGATATTTCAGTCTGGACCAAAGTGGTGGACAAACCTAAAAAAAATAGCATCTCCCAAGAAGTGTATCTGTAATACTATGTTTGGCATCTCCTCCTTTGTGTTTTGTTAGTTTTTTCTTTGCTTTTAGTGCTTTATATTACATTCATTTAGAAGACACACATTTCCATAGTGACTTACAACATGCAATTGCAGTTGTTTGTTACTTCGTTTCAGTTTATTTATCCTCATTAAGGTGTGTTAAGAGGTCGTGTGTAGCCAGTTTAGGTGACGTGTACCTTGTCATGTAACTACATGTCGGGACTACAGTGGAGACACCAAGTCGGGACCGCAAGAACTGTGATTGGTCAGCTTGGGTTGCTTGTGTTTTCTCCTATAAGTTTCTAATGCTGATGGAGATTGTTGATAATGAAGACAAACTGAAGCCAGTAAAAATCGATCTTTGAGCCTGCTTGCTTACATTATCCTAAATACTGTACTATGAAGATGGATAAACAGGTCAAATTTATATGAAAAAAAAAACCCACTGTCCTATGTTGCAGGTGTCTTCCTAACTTGTGTGAACATGGAGGTCGGTGTTGGCAGTCCTGGAGCTCCTTCTCCTGCGACTGTTCTGGGACCAGCTACTCTGGAGCCACCTGTCACAACTGTGAGTCACTTTGTCAAAACCAACAATGCGTTAGACCATCTCTCAATACTTTCTGACTTTCAGTTCCAAACCCACTGCTTCCTACTGAGGACGCAACAGCTCACAAATACATAGTTACATTTTTCCGGAATTGGTAACACTTTATTTTGATAGTCCATCTGTTGACACTCTACAAGTTATCAGTAGTATGCCAACAGTGTATTAGTTGACATTCAACAACACTGTTACAACAGACAAGCAACATGTATTCAACTAACTGCCAGTAGACTATAAAGTGCATTTCAATTGTTGATCTACAGATATTACAAAATGTGTCTGTCGACTGTCAATATGTTTTTTGCAACAGCTCATTAACCAGTATTCAACTAACTAGAACAGCTGATCTCAACATAAACAAATACACATGGATGATGACGCAAGTGTTCTTGGGTACGGGACAACTTTACTAATGTGATAGCTGAGCGGAGAGGGGGGCAATCGTACTCGGGGACGGTACGGATCAATTGTACCAAATGTGAAAACGCCCTAAGTGTAAAAGAGAAACAACTTTGAGCCATAAGGAAGAAGGAGGAGGATTAGGGCACTTCCAATGGATTTTCTATTCTTGATCTCCTGTAAGGGTCACGATATCAAAGCTACACCAAAAATAGCAATGATACTGTAGGACAAGTTTTAAAGGAGAATTTAAAGCCTTCTGCATTGTGTCAAAAAATGAGGCCAATAGTTTGTAAGCTTGTGCTTTCCTTTGTTTCTATCAGTAATGATAACCTTGGACTCACCGTGTTAACAGCAGAGATCTGGGAACAGGGTGGCCACTAAAACGATCAGACTGGTTGGAAATGAAACAACAGTTTAACTAGATGATCTAAACCACTTTATTTTGAGATGAAAGTAACTGAAAGTGAGCGCAGCTGAAATCTAATCAGTAATAATCCCATGTTGCACAGGAAACCTCGTGCACACAACTACAGTAAATGTAGTAAATGTAGTAAATGTAGTTGTAGTCCAGAACAACAAAAAGAAATATCTCCAGACTCACACTTACATGTTGGAGTTTTTCCTTCTTGGTGTCAACTCTTGACATCACCTTTATATTCAGCAGAGCTGTCCGTAGGATTCTGGGTGAACTTCCTGTGCCCCCAGAATGCTGATTTCCTGTTTATATGCAGGCAGATGCAGCTGTCCTTGCATGTCAGATGGAACGTGACAGAAAAAACACACCCCCTGAATTAAAAGTAGGCTCCTCTTTTTTCCAACTTCACAGTTGTGCTTTGTCCAATTTGGTTTGCCTTATACAGTATATTGCAAATATTGGGTCAGAAGAAAAGAAAAAACATGGTTGGTTTTGCAATAGTTATTATTTCTACACATTACTTTTATTTTCTAGTGGGAAAGAGAGGAGAGAGAGAGAGAGAGAGAGAATATTATTTTATTATATTATATTAAATTATTATATATTATATTTATAATAAATGCGTGTTTCACGCGTGTGTCGTCCACACCGGCAGCTTTTCTGCTGCTGCCAGCCCTTTCTTTACACATAGCGTTTGCCTTCATAATGGCCATTTCATTTCATTATAAATGTCATTTATATTTATTTTAGAAAAAGGTTAAGAAGCGTGTGCTCATTTGTAAATAATAGTAATAATTCACAATTAAAACACCGTACTTTATTCATTCATGGAGCTCTGCAAATCACTGCATGTTCTACAACACTGTCCTGCAAATATTTCAGAATAAAAGCCTTGTTTTAACAAATGAAGGAATTCTGTCCACAGAAAAAAAAAATGCTTCAGGGCTTTTATCTTGAAAGGGAAGCAGGAAATGTTGATTTAAAAATAAATCTTTACTTTTTTTCATGTCAGTGACATATTCTACAGATACGAACATTAAAAGTGTAGTAATGTTGCTGATATGATGTCAATATCTAGTCAATATACAGTCTGATGTCAGCAGGTAGGTTATTCTAGAGGAAAAGGACCTTCATTCTGCTGCACAGTAGATATGTGAAGGAGTGAAGATTATAAGAGTGAAGATATTAAAACAGAAACTCAAAGAGGGAGAGAGAGTAGATAGTGATTGTTGATCTCACAGAAATCATGATGTGTGTCACCAAGTAACATGCAATTTCCTCCCCGGGGAATAAAGTATCTATCTATTCTCCCGGATCTTGCTTGATTAGTCATAAATATCTAACATCCAGAAATACTTTTCCTGAAATAAAAAACTGTGTGCTCCTTCCAGCCATCTATGAGTCATCCTGTGAGGCCTACAAGCTGATTGGCAGCTCCTCTGGTTTCTACTCCATCGATCCAGATGGGAGTGGCCCCCTGGGGCCCGCACAGGTCTACTGCAACATGACAGGTGAGTTCACCGGACTCTGCCATGCATGTTGTCACCTTTACTCTCTCAGAGTTCCGCCGGGACCAGAGCTTGAGAGCTAAGAGTCAAGTCTCTCACAGATCACACTGCATCGATCTACAGCGCTGACACGTCACTGTCCAGAAGAAATCATTACATACGTCATTCGACATGCTTCCTGCCAACAATTCCTGACAGTTTGGAACTTCATTTGTGGGACCTCAATGTGCTTTGTAAAGCTCAATGAATTGTACTTTATCTTTATGTTAGACCAGTTGTACGTTTTAATTCGCCAGTGGGTTGTCAGATAAAACCTAAATGTAGGAGAGTCCACTACAATATACTATCATATATTTTGCTCATGTTACCGCTGTGTTTAACGGTGGCATATTTTTTTTCAGAATATTACCCCTCTCCCTCAGCTCCGTCATTTATTTATTTTTTTACCTATAATTGCACTAATACGCCATCGTAAAAATAATAGACAGAGTTGGCTTGAGAAGACTTAAAACCTTTTTGCAGTGTTGACAAGTCGGTCCACATGTGTAATATACACACCTAAACCAGAAAAACATGTTTTTGTATGTAGAGGAGAAGGTGGACAGTGGGCTAATGCTAACAGGGCAACACATGTCATTTGTGTGTGTATTTAGAGGAGAGGGTGTGGACAGTACTGACCCATAACATCACAGCTCCAGTCAGGGTCCAGGGCTCGTCTCTGCAGAATCCACACATCATGACGTTAAACTACAGCGCCTCGCCCGAACAACTGCGCACCATCATAACGGGGTCAGAGCAGTGCCAACAGGAAGTCGTTTACAACTGCAGGAAGTCCCGCCTCTTCAACACCAAAGGTAAAAAGAAAGGGAAAAAAAATGAATCTCTGAATGTTTCCCTCTCTCCTCCTCCATCCCTTTAGTGTTTCACTGAGGAAACCCCATTCTGACCTCATGAACCAAAACTCACATTCTCCCTCCTGCATTGTTATTCTCGCCTTGTTCTTACAATAACTTGAAAGTCAGTCTCCAATCCTGTGTAAATTCATCTTGAATTGCTGTGGGAGCCTCTGCTGTCCCGAACATCACACATTTGCTCCCAAATCATGAAACATTCATGAAGTCCTGAATTTCCACCATTCCCTCGGTGCCTTGTGAACGCAAACAAACAAGTCCATTATCACAGCAGATCAAAGAGAGAGAACAAGCTGTATGGATCTGTCTGCTACTGCCCTAATTTGCTCAGTGGTTGCCTTTGTTGTCTGAGCACAGACTTCTTCTGTGGAAAGATGTCAAAGGCTGTCAATCGCTCTGCCGACCGTGTGAACACGAACAAACCCCCGTTTCCTACACACTCAGCAGCCTTTCTTAATGACCTATTTGACATGGTCATGTTCATTTCAGTAATCATGCTAATTTATGAGGGAAATACAGCAGTGTTTATTCACCTGAACTGCAAAGAGAACCAGGCTTATACAGTAGGTCTGCAAATGTCATGGTAAGTAGGTGATAATTACCAAGTTACGTATCTGAAATCTCTCTGAAATTACCTCCAATTTAGCCCAGCATTTACCCCAAAATGTATTGAAAATTACCCCGACATTATTTAATAATCATATCACGCTATTTCCCAATAAGCATGTAATAAATACCTGGTAAATTCTTTAATACATTTTAGTAATACAAAGTAAATTGATAGGATGATTACAAAGGCTTTATTCACAGGTCCGTACTTTTCTGGTAAGATGTACGGCAGCGCCAGAGGCTTACTGCGGTCAAAGCCAGCTGCTGTATCGATTTTGATGTGTCTATTCATAACCGTGTCTTTTTACTTTTCAGCGGAACTTTTTTCTGTGCCAATGTGTCCTTTTTCAATGTCAAATTTGATTTCCGATGCCAAAACTTACTGTCAATGTTCTAGCTCCATACAGGCCCCTGCAACAAACCTCTTGTTCCACAAGAAACACTGTGCACACATCACAGCGCGGACAGTCCTCATTTATTTGACTCAAATGTAGCATAACAACTTCATGTGATATCATACACATTATTTTATATACATTATACAGTACACCTAAATATTACTGGGGCCACTACAGAAAATTGAAGATGAACATTTAATATCCAGGACTTCACATTATAGACATCACTGACTATTCCTACATAGTCCAGCCACATACTAGTTTTTCACCTAGTCTCGTTTAGACATGCCCCACAGTCATTTTCAGGTCTTTGCTGCATGTGCTCTGGTGTTATTACAGTGAATCCAGAACCTACATCTCCGACTGTGTGATGTTTGTTTGCAGACGGCCGCCCGTTGTCCTGGTGGTTGGACCAGGGAGGAGAGAGGCGTAGCTACTGGGGAGGCTTCCTGTCTGGAGTTCAGCAGTGCTCCTGCAGCCTGGAGGAGAACTGCATCGACATGAACTACTTCTGCAACTGTGACGCCGACACAGACACATGGTACATAACACAAAGACAAAATCTACAACATTAACGAAGGTTACGAAATTATAACCCTAATTTTATAAGCACCGGTGGAGCCCTCTACTGGACTCTATGGGTAATACTCTCGTCCAATCACAAGCATGCATTTACCCACTGAGATTTGCATAAACGTAGCCAGCCAATCAGGATGTGCCTCCCGAATATGTGCGTTACCACAGTACATAAGGCAGCATCCAGTGTTGCCTGGTATCCCAGACCCTCTTCAGCTAGTGGCGCAGGAGCAGCAGGGCCTCCGTCGTAGAGGGCTCCAACTGTGCTTATAGATCTAGGGTTACAATATCGTAACCTTCGTTTTAACTAACCATACAGATCCAAACAGCTAAGGATTATTAGACAACGCAACCCACCTAATTCTTTATAACCTAGGTCGCTACAGCGGAGTGGGGGCCCTAGCCAACCCAGATAGTATGTGACCGACCTGGGTAAAATCATGACCTAATCCTGCAGAGGTCAAAAACAGAGTAGACACCCTGCACTCCACATTCCCCAAGTCATCAAGGAGCACAGGAACATGTAGATGCATCATGCACAGAGGGGGTCAGGTGCAACAAAACTGACAGACACACCTCACCCTTTTCACCAGTTCTGTGTCGTTCCAGCGGACACAGACCCTGAAAAGGAGCCAGACATGTCCAAGAGATAGAACCGTATGGACGGACAAGGCATCGGCCATGACACCACCATACATACAGTATGTCCTCGATCCACACCCCACTGAACAAGGCCGCCGACACCACCAAGATGCGAGTAACTTAGTGTTATATATGCCTCCTCTAAAGAAAGATAACTCTAACGTTAGTTGACTTTGTAGCCCATCCTAATGTTAGGATATTGAGTTGCGGCCACAAAGAGCAATAACAGCTCTCCAAGGCTTTGCTTCTTTCCTTTGTGTTATTGTTGGACCAAGGATTATTCTTTTCTTACTCTGCCATGGCTGTTGCATTTCCTCCGACATGTTTATTGCATGGATGTATAAAGAGAACTGGATAAAGCGTTGGAGGCGGGCCCCGTTCAGTTCTATGAAAGTTGCTCAGTGGCGCATGAAGCAAAAATGGTTTGACTGCCGAGTATAGAATTACCCAGATCTTCTGCATCTATTATGGGCCCCATGAGCAAGCAAACTATCATTTCCTCCTTCGCTATTAGTGCATTTTACAACGTTTAGGACATAATGATTTAAATAAGGGCTATTTAATTGTTCATACTGCGAAGTTGATTTACCTAAAAACAAAATCGCTTTACAGACGTCTCTTTCCCAATGTAAGTCTATGGGGAAAACTCTTTTTGTGCCCAATGGCATCACGTGACGGACACAGAAGATGTAATTCTACTGTTTGGCCGCTATGTCTTCAAAGCCCGGCACTCTTCCTGGAGGATTAATGTGTTGTGGTCACCTTCCTTATTGTTCTTTTTATGTCTTACTGTGGCTGGCAAACAATGAAGTGACACACTATGGCCACTCACTATGTCTTTGCTTTTCCCTCCGAACCTTTGTTTACCCCTTGCTTTGGGAACACAGATATGACAGTACTCTCAGCACATCTGTAAAATGGTCATACCTGACCACTTTAGGAAAATATGCATGAGTGTGGTACATTATTCTTATTGCTCAGAATTCTAACATCTTTTTATGAAAAGATAACGCACTTTTTATACATTCATAAATTTTGAAATATAGTATGTACAGTGTACTGCAGTGTGCTTTATGTACTGTGCACATATATGTGTGCATATATCAACAATTTCTGCAATGTTTCAGGCCAAATAACTACCAGGAAATACCCTTTGAGGTTCTAGAAGGCTTTTAATGTGAAGCATCTGTAAAGGAAGTGTTGAATTTAGGCCAACTAAACATTACCTGCGTGTTACTCCGGGTGGGAGCCCTTTGAGATTAAACACTCAGAATCACATTAGAGAATATTTTAACCTGTTTCCACCGTTTGCTTCCAAATGATTAATTACAGTTCATAAATTACTGAAAGTAGGATCAAACGAGTCATGATTTCAAGCAGTTTTGGTGTATTACACTCTGAAACTCTTTGAATACTGTATATTAATCTTCTACCTCAGCCAGTTCTCTCTCAGATATCACATTAGGGAACTTAATTTGCATTTTTCCACAGGCACTTGTCTGCATTGTGATGTATCACTCTGTTCTCATGTGTTTACTCTGCAGAGGATTACATTCCTTTATCTGGGCTCTGAGACGGCACTCTGTTATTTTCTGTCACAGGGCTAATGACACGGGAGTCCTCTCCTACAAAGACCACCTGCCGGTGAGCCACATCGTGATCGGAGACACCGACAGAACAGGCTCGGAGGCCGTCTACCAAATTGGCCCTCTGCGTTGTTATGGAGACAGTAGGTGATCGTGTAGAAGCTCCAGTTTGGGCAAAGAATACAGAAGCAAAGAGGCGAAACTCTGGGGATTTTTTTTTTAATGGCCGCTAGATGGTGCTGCGGTAGCGCTGCCGCCATTTTGGACTGAAAACGCCAATGAGTCCATAGCCATGGATGTATAAAGAGACGTCTGTAAGTCAGAGGATAATTTCAATTATTATCCGTGATGACATTTGGCCCAAAAATACTTTTTCCCATAGACTTACATTGGGAAAGAGGCGTCTGTAACTCAGCGGATAATTTTTTTTTAGGTGAATCAACTTTCTAGTATGAACACTTAATTAGCCCTCATTTAAATCATTATGTCCTAAAAGTTGGAAAATTCAATAATAGCCAAATCCCTAGTTATTTTCCCTCGGCACAATGAACGTGCATCAGACCCACGGGACTGCACTGCCCTGCACGCTCATATGACATATCCGGCTCTGCCAGCTTCCTGCTAGCTGTATGAGGCTGTAATAATGGATATATTGGCTGTAATCCATCCCTTTTTTATCTTCTAATACACCCATGAGCTGTATACTGTAAGCCTGTACCGCGGTGGATGTATTAACGTCTCTGTTCCCAAACAACCGGCTATCGGCCAGTAGCTAGTAGTGCTAGTAGCATGACATCAACAGAACTTAATGGAGTTTTAGGCTATGTACTAACACGCAGGACAAAAGCACAGGACACAACCTCTTCTACATCCATGGTCTGTGGTCCTTTGGACTCCATTTTGGATCCTTGACATGAAAAGCTTCTATTTATGTCCATCGCTCGCTTTATGCTCCTCTGGGAAGCAGTTTAAAAAGGGAAAGGGGAAAAAGTTTAATAAATGATTAAGTAAGTAAGTAATAGTTATAATAGTATGCATATTTATAATATTTTTTTTATTGTTGAACGCAGACCATTTCGGTAGAGACATTAAAATTATGGCAATAGAATAGAAATAATTTAGTTTTACTTTTATACGGCACTTTGTAGGCGGACGTTTTACCGGCGTTCAGTAATCGCTTTCAGTCCAAATTGGCGGAAGCGTAGCTCTGCTGCTGGAAGCTGACGTTGCAATAGAACAAACAATTGACTTTCACTTCTTAGCGATATTGTTCTTTGGTTTGGGCTTCTGGCTGCAGATAGAGGCTTTGATTCTCAGGCTAGGAGCACAGGACACATGGGAATCTGATTTTTTCACTGATTCATGCACTACAGTCAGGATATAGTGACAGTTTGAGCAAATATGACAAAAAGTTATTTTTATTAAAGTTACCAACTGTAGCTTTAAGTCATGTCTGCTGCAACACGTTCTCATCCCACCTCGTCACATACTGTGTTTGTTGATGATTTTGCCTTGCTGTTGGCCTCCTGCCATGAAGCCTGCTCCTGTACTCTTCTTCTTTGATTTGTCTTTCAGTGTCCATCTGGAACGCAGCGTCCTTCTACCAGGAGTCCTCCTCCCTCCCTTTCCCCACCCTGCACGCTGAGCTCACCTCTGACATCTCCTTCTACTTCAAGACCAGCGCTCCCTCTGGAGTCTTTCTGGAGAACCTGGGCCATGGAGACTTCATCCGAGTGGAACTCAGCTGTGAGTGAATGCTTAACAGACACCCACCAATAAGAGGAATAAGACTGATGTGAAACAGGACAGAAGAGAGTGTGAGGCATGTGAACAGTAATCAGCAACACCACACCAAAAACGCTTTTGCTTTCACAGAATGGATTTTGAATCGAATCGTGAGATTACTAAAGATTACAACCTCTACCTCTGCATATAAAGCTGTTCAGTGCAACTCCACCACTAACTATGTCCTCAGTGCATGTAATTGAATGTAATTGAATTAACACATACTGTATATGACAGTGTCAAAAAAACTGATTATAGGCATCATAAAAGTAGACTTTACGGCAGCAACCGCTGATATGACCTATTGCCAGCGACGTTTCATTTCAAGCGGTGAAAGCAGCGGTCTGTACCAGCTAAACATGGGAAGCTGTTAGCCCAATGTTTTGTACACTGATCTTTTAAACCTTTATTTAACCAATGCAAGGCAATTAAAGTAGCAGTAGACAGTATAGTTTTGGCATCATTGGGCAAAAATTTCATTTACAGCTAAACAGTACACTACAAGATGACTCTGAAAACATTTGAGGAGAGAAATAGGCATTAACGTAACAAAATATTGATTCATATTTGATCTGCCTAGTTTGACCGTTTGATCGGAGTTTGGACTTCGTTTGACAGCCGGCTCTCATAGACAGCAGATGGACAGCAGACCTCAGATCAGCTCTGACTGTTTGTTTTCCTCCTGTCTGTGAAATCTTGCAGTTGCCGTTAGGAGCACCGGAGGACACAGACGCACATGATTTTTTTCAGGTTACCTGTTTTATGTACTGTCACGATATAGCGTTTTATAAAAATAACTTTTTTTAATCATATTTGCTCCAATCTCGCCCACTTCAGCTTTAACAACAAATTCCTATTTACAAAAGGCTAAGCCTCTTGAGGATCTTTGATAGTTCGAAGTTCAGCAAATCCATGTATTTTGCCAACCCGGGTGTCAGAACAGTGCTACTAAATCATTTTTTAACATGAACACACTCTAGTTGTCACTGCTTGCAGTACAGAGCCTGGCTGACATTAAGGAGAGCATCAGCAACCGTAGGAGCTGAGGTGGACAAAACACACAGATCCATTAAATTATGCCTGGACACCAATTCTTAGGGGACAACCTGAATATATAGCAAACTCATACTGTATGTGTGTGTGTGTGTTCTTTGTTAGAATGATGAACTGTAAATTTATGAGAATGCAACATTTTGTATTTATATGACACGGATCATCACATCCTCACAGTCCTCTGACTTCATAGTGCCCCTTCCACACCTACACCTTGGATCATCTAGGTAAGATTTTAGTTGTAGTTGCTGCTGTATGACCTTTTATGTGTCATTAATAGAGCTGTAGGAAGGAGAGCTGACTTTTCCACAGGGTGTTTGGAGCCTTAATTCTTCACCACAGATTCCTGCAGCAACAGCCGCTTGGTGAAATATTGAAAAGCTGTCAGCCGAGCCCCCTCATAAATCCATACAGGTCATCAAGCCCAGCAGCATTATATCACTGATATAGTAGAACATAAAGAAACAAGCACAAAATTCAATCTGACCCTGCTGCTGCTGTGTGTGTGTGTGTGTGTGTGTGTGTGTGTGTGTGTGTGTGTGTGTGTGTGTGTGTGTGTTTATGCGACTTCCCAGCACCTTCAGCGGTGACCTTCTCCTTTGACGTGGGAAACGGTCCTGTAGTCCTGGCTGTGAAGTCCCACCTCCCCCTGAATGACAGACAGTGGCACTACGTGAGGGCAGAACGGAACGTAAAGGAGGTGTCGCTGCAGGTCGACCAGCTTCTTCGCTCTCTGAAGGCTCCAGCTGACGGACACCGCCGCTTACGCCTCAACGGCCAGCTGTTTGTAGGTACGACAGCTTGTGACCAGAGAACACAGGGACTTCAGATAAAATGAGATTAGTCAGTGATGTGACACACACACCAAAAAACAAAAAATCTACTGCTAATACAGGTGTGTATTACAGGGAAGAAATGTGATTACTGACCTGCTGCATGTCTGTGGGGTTGTACAGTGACCAGCTACTACAGCACAAGCTACTACGCGTTTGGGTTCTTCCATTAGCCTGCCTGTCTAACCTGGTTTCTCTGAGTAACCTGGTTACTGCAATTAAACATACTGAATGTTAAACTGTATTAAACTAACACATAAATAATCACATAAGTTAATTTTCACTTCCTGTAAATTAAATTAAAGCGGTCTGGAATGACTACATTATGATACAGAAGTTTAACCTGATCCACATTAGTCCATAACGGACTTTTAATGAGGAGAGTGCTTCCAGAAATGGTCAATGGAATGAAAAGCAGTAATCCTCCTTAACCTTGATTAAAAGCCGCGGTAGAAGCTGTGCCATGCAGTAAACAGTGTGTGATGGTTGTTCCCAGGAGGAACAGCGTCCCAGCAGAGAGGCTTCCTGGGCTGCATCAGGACTCTGACCGTCAATGGTGTGGCCTATGACCTGGAGGAGAGGGCCAAGATGGTGACGGGGGTGAGCTCCGGTTGTCCCGGTTACTGCAGCGGCTCCAGCCTCTGCCATAACAGAGGGAGGTGTATCGAGAAGAGCGGCGGCTACACCTGCGACTGTTCGCAGTCAGCCTACGGAGGACCCACCTGTAAAGAAGGTGCAGCGCTCTCTCCTAAAAAAATGACCTTCCTTTACGACAAAACTGCATTGTTTTTGATGTATCACAAATACTTCTGTAATGACAGTCTGCATTATGGAGGAGGTCGGGGTGGTGGATGTGTCAAACAAACTTTCATCCAGGAGACGTATTTAAAACTGTTTAAAACTGTGACCATGATCCTGGAGTTAATTTTGATTCTACAATGCAAACAATCACCTTCAAATAAAATCCACAGCTCTAATCTTGAAGAACATGCTGATACCTACACGTAAAATATGAGCACAGACCAGTGTTTGTTCAGATGGATGTTAACTCTGCTCTGACCCTGAAGGAATGAAGGCATCACTGATTGAATACTGCATGTTGTTTCTGTTGGGCAGCCTCGCTCGAAGGTTCAGCTGCACACAACTTCTCTGAAAAATGACAGCAGGAGACCACCAGGATCAATGTGGTCTCCCATGTTTCTCTGAATCGCTGCCAGGCAGTTTGTGCTAAGGTCCTTGGTTAATGATGCAACGGTGACCGTTGTAGAAGTGGCCTGTAGCCTTGTTTTAGTGCTCTGCTGTGGAGTGGCGCAAAAAAAATCACATTAGGGGCATTGAAACTATTAGAATACGGCTGCAAAGACATGTAATCAGAGCAGCGCTGTACTGTGACAAAAATAAAGAGGGAACACTGTGACATGAAGTTAGATGCCAAAATAAATCATGTAAAAGCGAAGTGGCCCATGAAGGGAGAAGGTGAATAGTAGGACATGACAGTCACAGAGATGGATGATAGACTAAAGGAGGTGATGTTACAGTGTCGGGTGCCTCAGAGGATGTTCCACCTGACACTATCCTAACAACTACTGAACTAAATTGCCATGCCGAAACATGCTAATACAATCCTGGTGGTCATGGTACGATAGGATACGATAATACAATAATACTTTATAGTCAGACAGGTCGGAAATTTGTTTTGCATCGCAGCAGCTCCATTTGCAACATTACAGAAAGGACAAAGACAAGAAACAAGGATACGTACATTAAACATTACAATCACAGAAGATGATATTCAGGGCCCTACAACGTACATTTGATCTGGGATTAGGCTCCATATTTAGTTTTAGGATTGACTGATGTACAAAAGAGTGCTTCAGTCTAACCTTAGCCCTGTATCTCCGATTTGATCGTTCAACAATTCATATCCACCATTCAAAACATGGTTGGGGTCAGAGACGATGGTGTTAGCCAGCCTTAATATGTTATTATGATAGGCTGATTCATAGAATTTCTCAAGGGGTTGACCTACAAGGTGTAGAACACTCATAATCACAGAAGTAAAAAACAAAAGAAGAATGTGTTTAGTCGCCCCAAAAGACTTGAGGCGGCGGAGAAAGTAAATTCTTTGTTTTGTCTTTTTACAGACAAGTTCAATGTGGTCTTTCCAAGATAACAGATGGTCTATCATTACGCCCAAATATTCATATGCAATTACCTGCTGGATTTTTTCTTTATGAATAACAATAGGAGCTTTATGAGCGTCAGATGGTGAACCAAATACAATTTCTTCCGTTTTCTTTGTGTTAATCTCAAGAGCATTACTGTCACTCCACTCGACCATTTTGTTGGTGCAGCCCAGGGTTGTCCGAGTTACTTGACAGAGATATTATAGCTGTATCATCAGAATACTTTAGAATGTATTGATTTGGTGTATTTGTACGGCAGGCATCGGTATAAAAGGTGAAAAGCATAGCTGAGCTTGTGCAACCCTGGGGGGCCCCAACATTGGTCGTGATGGCAGTGGAAAGAGTTTTGTTCACTTTTACAATTTGAACTCTGTTAGTAAGAAAACAGAGTGGTGATGATGATATGGTGAACAGAAACATTTGCATTGAGTTGATTTATTTATTTTATTTGAGTTATTTTCATATTCAAATAAGAGGGTGCAATTCTTCATTCATTGACTGTTTTACTTCATTTCATTTATTTTATCTGTACGCTACGTACGACAGGTCTGGACAACCCGTTCACATCACAACACGTCACATATTGATGCTTGGTTAGGACCCCTTGGCGTCACTTTCTAACTTACTGGGTAGGCCAGCGGGTCAAACTATGACGCTCCACTACGGTCGCAGTAAACACGTGGTTAACGTTGTGAATTCAAACAAAACCACTTAGTTTGGTTCAGGAAAAAAGTTTGGGGTTTGGGTTAAAAATACAACGTTAAAGTGAAAGTGAAACTTAACGTTGTGAATGCAAAGACAAACTACACACCGTTGGTTTCACATGGGACACAAACAGTGGTCTCCTGGATGAAAGTCCTGTGTTTGGACTGAAAGTTGGCATCAAATGTCTGATCAGATTCATTCTCTATTTTATTTATTCTTATTTTGCTTTTATGATAAGGTTTCTTGAAATGAGGTCATTTACATTACATTTTAGTAAGAATATTCATGGTTCTGAGAGGAACATTTTGGTGACCTCCTGACCTTTCCTTTGGTACTATGATTTGGCCAAAATTTCCACTGTACACAAGAAATGTCCCAATCTAATGGTCTTAAAATCTGATCCCAATACTTTACATTTTAATGACCTTATGACCTTTCCTTTAGCGCAAACTGCACTATATTTTTTAAGAATAGGCACATCATCTGTATGTTGTATGTTCTGTCAAACTCAACTCATATTGCAGAGTGTAATACACACTTCAACCTCTAAGGGAGGCTAGCAGGACTTTAGAGTGTCACTGTGATGATGAATAATGAGCCATGTCTGTCTATAATTTATCTCCTGTCCCGTTTGTGTGTGCAGAGGTGTCGATGTCCTTCGACAGAAAGTCCTCGGTGACCTTTACCTTCCAGGAGCCATTCTCGGTGATGCAGAACAGAAGCTCGCAGGCCTCCGGTGTTTCCAGAGAAAGCAGCAGCAGGGCCAGAGAGCACGTGGCCTTCAGCTTCATTACCTCCCAGAGCCCGGCCATGCTGCTGACTGTCAACACCTTCGGCCAGCAGTACATTTCTGTTATCCTGGCTCACAACGGTACACAACACATCTGACATTTCACAGTACACTAAACACGAGCAAACAGCATGCATGAACACAATACTGCCATCAATAAGAAATGAAGAAAGATTTAGCACCTTTAACATTATTGTATTTCCAACATATAGCCCATGTGCATTCATTCAGCAGCACTGAGGGTGCACATTCAGTCTGTTTCATGACCAGCTGCATCTTTTCATGCTGTTTGTGTGGTTTTGAGTGTAGGAAGTCTGCAGATCTGGTATCACCTGCAGACACACAGGAACCCAGACGTGTTCAGTCCCGTCCTCAGCAACGTGGCAGATGGACGACTCCACCGAATCCGAATCCACCGCGAGGGCAAATACCTCTATGTGCAGGTGAGCGATGGAAGTCATTCATGTGGCTAGGCTGTGAGTTCTTCACTCTGCTATTAACTTTGCACATATTCTACTACAGAACCTAACCACAAGATAGTTGGCACATGTATTGTAACAGAAACACAAAAATGTTGGCAATGAAATATGCAATTAAGTATGATAGAAATGTTTACTTCGAGGTTACAGCTGAAGTCCCTATTTAGGTCACAGAATAGGGTGAGAGCCATTGGATGCATTTGACATGCATGACTTTGCATCCATGAAGCCCCTTGTACTGGTTTACCTGCTCCTGAAGGAACAGAGACACTTTGAGCAGGTCAAACGTATTTCCACTTGTGCTATCCCATGGACTTTAGATGCCTGCAGATGTTGTACCATCCACATTATTCAGTGACATCAGTATTTAGTAGGCTAATCAAATCCGGTAGAGCCATGATGTCTCTATCTACTTAAATAGTGATGATTGCTAATCACCATAACCTTTTCTTAACCTTTAATTATGAGCTCTTTTCTCGTAATTACGAGACAACTATCTTGATAAGGGGCTCTGTCTTTGTGTATCCTGTGGTACTTAACTTGAGTATTTCAACAACGACATCAACACATCAAAATTGAGGGAGGCGCTGATGAAAGTAGACACGTCAGTTCTCCTCTCAGTTAGCTAAGTTATCTCGTTCTCGGGCACAAATAACGCACCATACTCATACCACATCGATTTGAAAAACCACCCTCCCCGGCGCTACACTTACATCACATGTGTGTAACACCTGGGTCTCCATTGTGAGACTATGTAGATTTTTGGCGTGCATTCAGAGGTTTGGTCAGTTCTCAGGTGTCTTCAATAGGCGCTCGGCTAGTGAGGCGTTTTATGTTAGTGTGCTGAAACGTTTCACGCCTCATAATTACACCTCATACACTGATACGCCACACTAGACACGACCAAGGGTTAGGTATAGAGTCATACGTTGTTCGATAGTGCTGCGCTCCTGACCGCTGTAGCTTCACTCAACACCCCACCTGCTTCTACACGTAACTCAATTATCTATGTTAGGTGCGTGCAAGTTAGGCAGGCAGGTACGCCTTTGAGGTACGGGTGTGCATGATTTTTGATATTCTTCACTCTTTATAAGGACAATCATGGCCTTTAAAAACAGGGACCACCCCATCTTGACACACTGCCTGACAGTTTGGCAATCCTGAGATTTTTCCTCATTGTTGTCTGTCAAACTGTCGAATAATTAATCCAAACCACAAGTTTGATGATTATTTTGCGACAGTGTTGGGGCTTGTTGTAGAAAATTTAACAAGCATATAATTGCATAATTGTGCATACTTGTCAATCAAAAGAATTTGAGTAAAGCAGTTTATGATTGGCACCTTTCTCATGAAAAAAATAACACAATTTAAAGTAAAATTACAACAATAATTTAGATAACATAACTGCTTGCACAATAATAAAAAAAGACATACAATGCTAATATATTTGTAGTATGTTTAACGTTTAAAATCTATATTTAAATTATCGAACGTGGAACAGTGACAACACATTATCACAAAACATGAACATCAACAAGTCTCGTATCAGCGAGCCAAACCCCTACAGCAGCAATGTGATTGTGAGATGTCAGACTAAATAATTAAATGAATAAACACAATTTCCATTTAATCTGCAGTGAAGTCAGCAGAGACATCATCTATAAATGTTACCACCACAGGCATTTCAGACTTGGCAGATCAACAAGAAAAAACACCACAGGGATTTAGAGAGCTCACGAAAACGATGGTCCTTTTGGCGAGCGTATAAAAAAAAGTAAAGATCTCTTTGGTTCTATGCATCACAAATCTTCAGTTCAGCACTGATTCTCCAATCTGCATCTGAGTTAGCAAGCGCAGAAGTGGAACGGCTGAAGCACTTAAAAGCTAATTAAGAGCTGATGTGGCTGTGTTTTGTATCTCAATGTGCTGCTGCTGCTGTCTTCAGGTTTCTTGTAACAGGCTTTTTCTTTGATTACTGTCCACTCCCCCAGATCGACCAGGGCGTCCACAGAAAGTACACGCTGTCATCTGATGCAGACCTGATCTTAATCAGATCCTTGACATTGGGCAAAGTCATCAGTAAGTCATCTCATCATGTTATAAGCTTTCCCTGAGAAAAGGTTGAGTCAACAGAATGTGTCATTTCCTGCAACCATTCCTTTCTGTTCTTCACTTGGTACTCCGAGATCACTGCACTCCAAATAAGTAGATGACAACATGTACATGAAAAGCCTTTTTGCGTGAGCCCACTTCAGCCGTGCCTTGACATGCCAAGCCATTTTTGACTGTCACACAGTGCAATCATGCAGCTCACTGTTGCTGTTTCTGTTTGTACTATTCCTCCCTGTGATATTTATAACGTATCTGGTGACCAAGTAGTGCAAATAAACCTTTTGTTTTGTTCCACTTCGGCTGGGTTTCAATACTAGTCCCCAGACGAGGTTCGGTATCAATACCTCTCCCAAAGGTGTAGATAACTTTTTTAGATGGCTGATCAATATGCTCATTTGTGTGTGCATGCATGAGCGTACCCAGCAAATGCACTGTATCTTGCAGTGAGGTTAGCAGTGCTTTGTTATCGATGCTGCTGTCCGATAACATCGGCCTACACTACAAAATATGCACATTTCCGGCGCTATTTCTTCAGTGGATCAGATTAAAATATTGCAGGGAGGAATAGCATATGCAGACACAGTGAGCTGTCAGATGAAGAGCTGTCACACATGCGAAACTGTATCATGGTACCATTTACTGTGCCGTCCTGTTGGACAGAAAATCAAACAATGTAAGATGTAATCTGTTGGTCACAGCTTGGCTCTGCATTGTATTATACTGTATTAGCCATCCTATATCCTATCTATCTATCTATCTATCTATCTATCTATCTATCTATCTATCTATCTATCTATCTATCTATCTATCTATCTATCTATCTATCTATCTATCCAGGCAGAGACAACTTCCAAGAAGAGGTAGTTCAAGCAGGTTTGAAGGGTTTCATTGGCTGCCTCTCCTCAGTCCAGTTTAACCATGTGGCTCCTCTGAAAGCAGCGCTGCTGAATCGAGGCAGCTCATTGGTCACCATCCGGGGTCCACTGGTCCAGTCAAATTGTGGAGCGCTGGCAGACTCCATCACATCCAACAATCTGCGAGGTAACACACACACTGTCAGTCAAACGCAGCTACATTCAGCCAATCAAAAACTAAATATAAGATTACTTGAGGCATTAGTGTGCACCCCAATTTCTGTTTAAGATTTCTGGGGACATATAGTAATAATCTATATGTAGGCTGGCAAGATCTTACTAAGTGTTTAATATAAAGGGAAGGTTTTGATCTACATCTTGAAATAGCTTTAACTTGCTCTGGTTTAATTTTTTATGTCAACAACTTTCTATTATTAGCAAAGCATAACACATCAATTCAAGTACATGTTAATTTGTGTTAAATGTCACTTATTCACAGCTGCATGTGTTTTAGTGTGCCAGGGTCCAACATGTCAGGAGTGTAGATAGTTATAAAACCCAGGGAGGAGGCCATAAAACCTCCTTTGTTTCATCTCGTTTCTCCAATTCTGTTTGAAAGACCCTACCTGTACACAAATTACAGTTCTTTTCAGACGATTTGTTAAACACAGCATATTCATTAATGTACATTTTAATGGCAGAATTAGTTTTATTCTGATTCTGATCATAATGTCTTACTGGTGTCTAAACCACTTCTCTGAGTCTTTGGGGGAGAGACCAGACATCAGGACCTTTGACCCGTACTTCAATGAACAAACTTGACGAGTCAGAGTGCTCTTGTTGTGTTTCCAAGCTCCAAGAATTAACAACGTTCAACAAAATACGTCACTTCGGGATTTACCGGTCACCAGTGGTGCAACTCAGTTCAACGTTTAATAGAAATACCAGTTTACCGAGTCCAGGTCAGCCGTTAGTCACATGACTTATTAGTCAGTTAAGTTAATGTCAACCACGACCGTTTCCTAACCCTAACTAAGTGGTTTTGTTGCCTCAACCTAACTTCCTGTGAAAACACAAGTTTATTTTGAAAAAACACTGTCCATATAACAAGCTAATACACATCCAAAACTGATGCTAGAGGGGAACCTAGAGCGTCATAGTTTGAAGCTTAGGGTCACTAACCAAGTGTCGGTATTTGACGAGTTGGGAGTGAGAATGTGTTGACTCATCCCCGAACAAAGGAGCAAAACTAAAATCTATCATTCGTTCTTTAATCTGCCTCCACATTAAACTTGTTCGTTATCTGTGTCATCGTTAGCCTACATTTCAGGAATAATTCAGGAATGATATCACACTGAACAGACAACTTTCTGCTGTTCCTTATTGTTTTACACTGTTGTGGAGCTAACAGAATAAAAACAGCACTATATATTTGCTCATAATTAATTTCTCACTTCTGCTTCGACAGATCAAGCAGGAACAACAAAGAAAGATAAGGAGCAGCGTGGCGGTGATACCCAAAATGATGTGGCTGTAATAGCAGGTCTGTTTTCCTTTTATGCTCATTTATTTGGCTTTTGAAAAGTTACCATTCAAATTTTACCATTTTTACCATCAATTTTTAGCTCAAGCTCATTTACGCTATGGGCTCTATTTTGGTGTTGGTACGGAACACAGCGTAACATCTGCCATTTGGCATTTTCATATGGTACACTTCGGTTTCCTCGACTGTGTCGGTTTCCTTGACTGCATCGCTGTCGGTTCGGTATCTTGGTGACTCGTTGTGTAACCCAGTGGGAGAGGCGTGGTACAGGGTGTGTCGATGTTAAACCAGCAGCGTCTTGCATAACTGGACTGGCACCTGCTAATGTGTGTGTGTCCTCAGGTGTTGTGACAGCGGTGGTGTTCATCACAGCCTGCATCCTAGCCGGTGTGACCCGCCTCCTGTACCGGCGGCGGGCCCAGAGGAGCAACAACAGCATCAAGGAAAAGGAGCACCACCATAGTCTGGAGAGGACAGAGGAGAGGACAGAGGACAGGACAGAGGACAGGACAGAGCTGCACCTTCACAACAGGGACAACATGAAGGAGTACTACATCTGACTACATGAAGGAGTACTACATCTGGCTACATTAAAGAGTACTACATCTGGCTACATTAAAGAGTACTACATCTGGCTACATTAAAGAGTACTACATCTGACTACATGGAGTACTACATCTGGCTACATTAAAGAGTACTACATCTGGCTACATTAAAGAGTACTACATCTGACTACATGAAGGAGTACTACATCTGGCTACATGATGGAGTACTACATCTGACTACATGAAGGAGTACTACATCTGGCTACATTAAAGAGTACTACATCTGGCTACATTAAAGAGTACTACATCTGACTACATGGAGTACTACATCTGGCTACATTAAAGAGTACTACATCTGACTACATGGAGTACTACATCTGGCTACATTAAAGAGTACTACATCTGACTACACTGAAGAGTACTACATCTGACTACATGGAGTACTACATCTGGCTACACTGAAGAGTACTACATCTGATTTTACGAAAGAGTACTACATCTGACTACATGGAGTACTACATCTGACTACATGAAGGAGTACTACTACATCTGGTTACATTAAAGAGTGCTACATCTGATTTTACGAAAGAGTACTACATCTAACTACATGAAGGAGTAATACTGTACATCTGACCACATGAAGGAGTACTACATCCGACTACATGATGGAGTACTACATCTGACCACATGAAAGAGTTTGACATGTGACTAGAAGGAGTACTACCTCTCACTACACAAATGAGTATTACATCTGACTACATTAAAGAGTACTACATCTTAAGACATAAAGGTGTACTACATCTGACTGTGTGAATGAGTACTACATCTGACTACATGAAGGAGTACTACATCTGACCACATGAAATAGTACTATAGGTGACTACTTTAAAGAGTACTACATCTGACTACAATAAAGAATACTGCATCTGACTACATGAATGAATACATCTCACAACATCTGACCATATTAAAGAGTACTGCATCTGACTACATGGAGTACTACTACATCTGACGACAATAAAGAGTACTACATCTGGCTAAAAGGAGTACTACATTTTACTAAAAGGAGTACTACATCTGACCACATGAAGGACTACTACATCTGACTACACGAAGAAGTACTGAATCTTACTACATGAAGGAGTTCTACATCTGACTACATGAATGAATACATCTCACTACATCTGACCGTATTAAAGAGTACTGCATCTGACTACATGGAGTACTACATCTGACCACATGAGGGCGATGTGACGGTGTTCAGTGCTCTGTTAATGTGGACATTTTGTTTCAGAGTTCCTAACAAACACAGATCTCTGAGCTGCAGACCTGCACGTTGACCAGGGACACTACGGACACTCTTGGACCTCCCTGCTGAGGATGACTCTCTACAGGTGTGTTAGACATTGCCGAAACTGTGAGAAACGGAGCCACTGCTCTAAACCAGCAGATGAATGAAAGACGAAAAAGGAATGAACAAAACATGCTGCACAACATGAATGAACATTTTCTAAATAACTCTAAATGCTGAATATTTCCTCATTTTAGTAGAATATACTTAATGATATCTGGAAATCAAGAGAAGTAGGCCTGGCCCGTAGGACATGTCCACATTCGCTGCCGTCTTTTAGTATGCTGGTGAATGTTGTGGTGTTGACAGGGAAGAGGAACAGGGGGCCAATACTGCCTACTGTATGAGTGCCTAATATGTACTCAAGTTTTTCTTTCAATATTTTAGAATGTGTGAGGGAATCCCATTTCCATATGCAAGAGCTTGTGTAAAAGATAATTTAGCCCACGATAGAAAATAGGTGGAAGAAGGTAGAACATTGAATCACCCTGTAACTCAACCACATCAGACATTTGACCGTTGGGCGACTGAGTTGTTTTGCACTGCACTGTTCCAAGTAGTATGACAATTAACAGACCAGGAAAACTAATTAAATCATTCAATTAGTTTTATCTTTCTTTTATTACCCAGGCCAATAAGGCGAAGGCCACATGGCAACTTGACATTATCTGTTCATTAATTATTTATATCCATTTGATCAAAGTCTTTTTTTGTTTTTGTTTTACTATTTTACATACATGTTTATATATATCTACATTGAGTCATGTCATGATTACTCCTACTTCTCTCCTTCTCAATGATTTGTACAACTGCAGTTTTATTAGGGTATATTGTAAAGATGGATAATTTAATAATAAAAGTGAAATATATTCTTATCCATTTGTTGTAACGTGGATTTACTTCTAGTTACTGAAAAACAAGATTGTGTACCGTAGAGCCACATAGCCAAAAGTATATGGACACCCCGATTATCCCTTGTTTAGGCCCCTTAGCTCCAATAAAGGGCTCTCTTAATGCTATATCATACCAACTATATGATTTTACATCGTGAAATGATGACATTAACAAGAACCAGAGAGCTGAAAGCTGACATTAGTTTTGGACCTCTCTATTGTCTCTTGTGGCTGAATGGGAGTGAATCCCTGCATCTGGTGGAAAACCTGAAACCCAAAGAGTGGAGGCTGTTATTCTAGCACATTAATGTCATCCATGTGTTTTTAGGATCATATGTTTAACTATCACATATGGATGGGACATTCAAGTGTCCACATACTCCCATTCAAATAGTGTATATCTGCCTTTTGTGTATTATTTTCTCTGGTAGCCTAACAAACACTTTTGATTTGGAGCTAAAAGCTTTGTTTAACATGTTCGCAAACTATTTACAAATGTTATAGAGGCTATATTCTGCTATTCTGTATACTATATCCCACTTCCACATCCAGCGGTTAAAGAGCATCCCATTGGAGTCAGGTAACATGTGTTTATGGAAGTTCAGTATTTACACTGCTTATCATTTTTAGGTTTGATCTCATTAACTGTTAAATATCCTCTTTTCTTCACTAGCTAGTCTCTAACTGTGTCTGTCTGCTGGTTGGTGCTGAGCAGGTAGTGTACAGTGAGTTTATTAGAGCTTTCTCACTGAAAACAGCTGCCTGGAAACACTGAGACATGAGACTCTTGACAGTCAACCTGTTAAAAAAAATGGAACTGTCATAGTTCCCATAGATCTGCTCCGCAATTTGGCCCTGCATCCTGGTCGCCCTGTCACAGTGACTTCCCCACCATGAAACTGAGCACTCAAAAGGAGAAGGAACCAACCCAGGGCAGTAAAATCATTACTGTGGCCAGTGAGGTCACAGAGGTCCAGACCTCGGTAAATATTTCCTAAAAAGCACGCTGTCTCTCCGAGCAGCGTACAGACACTTCCCTAACCTTTGTCTCATCCTGAGACAAGAGTCCCAAACGGGGTTGTGTGTCTGTCAGATGGTCTGAAGTATCATATCAGCAGAGCAATAACATCATGCACTTTATTTTAATTACATTTCGACTTTACTCTCGTAATATTATAACTTATTCCCAAAAATATCGACACTTTCTTCTCAACTTCTCAGAGAACAGATATGTGGGATATGTTTTAAATGTGCAGCAAGTTTTGAGGGAATAAAGGTCCCATGTTGTAAAAAGTGACATTTTCATGGCTTTTTATTATAAAGCGGCTTTAAGTTCTATATAAATACTGTGAAAATATTGAAACGGTTAATCCACAGAGAAATACACACAGCCCGTATTCAGAAACTGAGCTTTGAAACAAGCCATCAGGATTTCTGTCCATTTGTGATGTCACAAATCTACAATATTTAGACCATTTTGAAGTTTTAAACGCAAAAATATTCTAAATGGGTCCCAGTTTATTTCATGTTGCAGTGTATGTGAATGACATCAGCTGACAGGAAGTAAACATGGACCCAAGCTGTTGCCTAGCAACGCAATTCCATTGCAATTCCATTGAAATGTACTGAAACGGAGCGTTTCAGACAGAGGGTAAATACAGGTATATTCAAGCAGACAGTATGTGGAACATAAAGGGTTTTTTAAACATTAAAATATGTAAACATGTTCTAGTAGAAACACAAAATACAAGTATGAACCTGAAAATGAGCATGATATGTCCCCTTTAAGGCAACAGGAACTTGGAAAAATAATTCTAGTTCAAGATTCGGTGCAGGCAGGGAGTCACTTGACGCTTCCTGGTGGATGGCTGCTTAGACTGAGAGCTTCTGGCATCACTGTGTAATTTGTTGTACTTTACTTAATCTGTGGGTTACATATCATCAGTTATATCTATCGCCAACAAATGCAACCACATCACTCCGTCTCAGAGACAGACCACCAAGTCAAGAAACACTGAATATGCCAGTGAAAAAGTTGATGACACACTCGCCGCTGAAATTGGGAGCATGCACCAGCTACTGAAGCAGATGGATGCAAACCAGAAAACAGCATTGACGGAAATCAAACATCACCTTCAGCAGCTGAGGTCAACTTCAGTCAGCAGTAGTTGTAGTTCTGTTTTCACCCAGTAGAGTGTACCATATAGCCTATTTCATGCTCCCATGCTCCAGACTGGAGTCCAGTTGGAGCCAGGTACAAAGAAAGGATGATAGAAGGCTACTGTAGCTTATTTGAATAAGATTATTTCACAGTTATTAAGCAGTGAATATGTTCACAATGCTCTAGGATCTAGCTCTGAAAACACACAAAGGTACATAATAATATACACAATATACACATTTTTTGTTATTTCTCCAGGCACGGGCTATGCAGAGCCTGGCAAATTCCCATTAACATAATGTATTGTTCTTTTTAATCTAAAAAGTGTGAGATGTACTATTTAGTTGTGCTGCGTGAATTAAAAGCCTAATTTATTAGATGATGAAATCACCTTTGTGGTCCTTTCCAGCAGAGGTCCCCACCTCACGCTACAGAATTATTGTTCACCGTTTCAGAGTAAGGTTACCAAATAACTTCACATTCCACAACATTTTGAAGCTAATGTTCAGTTTCATAGCTGTTCAGTGTTGACTACATCACGTAGCTGACACAACCTATGGAATTTATCAGTCCTGTGACATTACACAGTCAACAAATCAATCTGCCAATTTTGATCATATCATATTGAGGGGCCGTCGGAGATTCGGTATCGGTGAAGTCAGTGCATTTTATGAGTATAGGCCTTCTGTGATGTTACCCATCACAGGAGCCAGAGGTCATCACTCCTCGACCCTCAAGGATTTTTTTTTTTTTTCAAAAAAGTTCAGCAGGCAAATTCTCAATTTTGATGCATTTATAGATGAAAAGTCAAGTCAAGATTCAAGATTCAAGATTCAAGATGTTTATTGTCACGCCGGTTGTACAGGTACAAACGTGTGAAATACTTTTTGCCGGGAAGCTCCATTAAAATAATAAATTATATTACATTTACATTATAATTACATTTACACTACAATTACATTTACATTACAATTATAAAAGGAAATACTTTATACAAGGGCATATTAACAACATATACAGGCATATTAAGAACATATGTAATTAAGATTATATACAGTATAGGATATATTTTTGTGAAGAATGTGTCAATTGAATTGTAGATTTAAAAGTCTGATGGCCTGGGGGAAAAAACTGTTCCTCAGTCTGCTGGTGTGAGTCTTGGGGGTCCTGTATCTCCTACCAGAGGGCAGGAGGGAGAACAGGTTGTTGTGGGGGTGTGTCGTGTCCTTAATGATCCTCAGGGACTTCCTGAGGCACCGCTGGATAACAATAATAATAATAATAATCATGATCAATGATAAATAAGTATGATTGATCAGCATGTTTGCCAACCGTCCGACATTATAGTCTAAAATGATGATTAATAAGCCAGAGATCACTTCAAAAATTAAAATCAATAACTTACTATTTTCTGTTTGGTGTTTTATGATGCTTTTCTACTATTTCTAGCAGTAGCTGTTGCTATCTAGTCAAACACTTGAGAAATACATCACTATCCTAAAACTCAGTATCCCTAATGCATTGTACTACGCTATTTCATTTTGTTTACATGCCTTAGTTACTAATGTAATAATACAAATATAACATAAAGATGCACACATTAAATATATATGTATTTGCAATAAGTACAGTACGTCATTGTATCAAGTTGCATTGTCCAGTTAAGGAAGTTCTTACCTGTATCACACACAGGAGGGCGCCACAAGCTCAACAATGATAAACCCCCTGTGTTTTGTGTTTCACAGAGTCTGTGAGTGCCCATAATACAACTTCAGAGATACAACAGTTGTCCAAGACCAATAAACAATGTCGGTTACATTTCAGAAAAGAACATGTTAAAGCAAATCACTTTCACTAATCATATGAAATGAATCACTGAGAGCTGTGGGATCCCAGCTGACATCACTGTCTTTAAATGGCTGTTGCAGGCTCAGTTTTCACTCAGTCAGTCATAGCTGGAGTGAAGAACTAGTATCATACCAAGCAAGAAAAACCAAAGGAATCCATTGGTACCAACCTCAACCATGTCATGCTAGCTTGTCTTGAAGGAGTATAAATAACACTCCACAGTTAGGCAAAATTTTGGCGAGGGAAAACTGGCATGGAGATTTTCCAAGAGGTCCCTTGACCTCTGACCTCAAAATATGTGAATGAAAATGGGGTCAGTTTATGATCATCACATGCAGTTTTGGGAAAAAAAAAAACATGCAGTTTATGCATGCAGTATAAATTGTGTTTGAATATTTCTGCATACTAAGGTCCCTAAACAGTCTTGGAATTGCATAAATTGGGTATCACTGTAAAGCTGAGACTCTTGTGGATCCAATGAACCCAACTGTATTCATGTGTGATGACGTTAGTCCCCATAGTAGCCATTTCATATAGTGAGACATTTTTTTAAATTTGACCTTGCTGTAATGACCTGTGGTGACCTCTAGGATAATCACAGCCTCATGAAACTTCAAAACCACAAACTAGAGACCCAGAGCATTCAGAGGAGGGATGGCTTTCCTAGCTAGATTGACAATAAGGGGGTTTCTGAGCAGTTTCTAGAACAGAAGTGTTCGCCATCCAATTGTTGTAAAATGCAATTCTTGCAGAAATCTCCAAATGTCAAAAGTTTTTGATCCCAAATCACAGCATGTCTTTTTCTATGGTGTTCCTCAAGTTCTTTGTGTCTTAATGTGGTATTTTGGAGGGATTATTTGGAGGTCATTTTCATCAGTTCTCCAGTGGTAAAAAATGGTTAAATTTAACACCAAATCTGTGGAACAAATGGTATCAACCCAAAAATTGCTTATAAAAACTCAAGAGACCAAAGTGAACATGGGAATGACCATCATATAGTTCTATCACAATGTTCTAAGCCCTTATACAGTTTTACAATTGATTAATACATGTTTATTTCTACTGTTTTATGACTAGAACAACTTGACACACAGTGCTGAGCTGCATCTCAAATTAATCTTCAGGTTCTCAGCTTTCAGATGATGTACACCACTTCTATGTGACATCTACTGCTGACTGGCTATCTCTCCCTAAAGACCCCCTGTACCCCCCTAAAAAAAGACTAAAACTGGTCAATGTGGGTTAAAAGTGAACAAATTACAAAAACAGCATTTTTATGCAAATTAATTAAATATATGTTACATAACCATAATATGAGTGTTATAGCTTGATGTCCTGCAAACAGGCCAAAGGCTGAGATGGAAAAAAGCCATTTGCAGGATGCCAATACATTTTAGAATCTCCTCATTTAGGATGCATAAAAACAATATATTAGGCAGATGATTAGAAGTGAACTCGACGGTAGTGGAGGAGGATGATGTGTCCTTGTGACATGTGATGGAGTTGCTAAAAGAGAAGATCTCCCACCTAGACAGTCTGACATGTGGTATCATCTTGAGGTTCGACAGGGTGGTCAACGGGGCAATGATGCCCCCTTCTTGTGTTTCTCACTTGGACATTTCTATTGTTCACAGACTTGTATACACAAGCTCTTGTAGGAGTGCTGCAGATGCCCTGTTATCATGCGGCTCATGATGATTAGCGAGGTGTGGAGCCTGTTACTGAATATGCATGTTGGTCTCTGGCCTTTCTGAGCGCAGGTTCTCATCCTCAGGAGACAGGCCTCGTCTGTGTCACGCTGATGTCAAAGCAGCAGATGGCTCAACAGGTGACAAACATCTGTAAGAGACTGTATATCTCCATTTGAGGAGGGTCAACGTATAGACACCAAAAAAATCAGAAGCATGTGTTCCGTTTGAATTTTGTAATGTAAATGTAAAGCCTTGGTTTGGTCAGTTTACAAAATGGTGATAAGCTAATTTGGTCATTGACATGTAGTGTTTCTGTCTCTCTGCCACGTCACTCAAGATGGATTGAGTCAGATGTTAGCCCAAAGTATATGTGGCACTGCAACACATGGCTGAAAGCAATCTTCTGAGGGTCATCTTCTGGGGGTCAAAGGTCATTCTGGTGATAAGCGTGTCCTTCCTATAGCATATTGTAGTGAAAGGGAGCTGTGGATAACTAACATAGGTGTAGATCAAGGAGAAGACAGAGACATCCTTTCAGTACTCAAAGAAGGATGCATTATGAGTGTACTGAGTCATTACTTTCTGTTACATATATTTTGTGATTGGCTTTGGTCAGTGAACAGTGTGTCACTGCAATTTGATGCCACCCACAAAAAAGTTCAACCTGCACCTTTGGCACAGTGGGTCAACAAGGAGTGAAACATTATGCGCCTGCTTATTCCTGTCAGGGCACAGAGCAACATCTACATCTTCATTATGTACGGGTTGGAAAGTGAAAGCAAGCAGGTTACTGTGTCATCCTGCTGTGTCTCTTCAGAAGGTACACGTTCATCGGAGAACATGTTAGAGAAGTAAGTTAAAGATAAGAAACTTTGCAAATAAGAGTGAAACTAAAAGAGATTTTTTATTTTGGCATTTAGCATCGCACCCATAGAGCAGAACCATATTGTCTTTTTTTCCCCCACGCATTCTTCTTCTAGTCAAAACCTGGGGCCTACATTACCCACGATGCAACTTGATTCACTTTTTCAAACTAATTCATGAGCCATAATTTAAAGAATAAGGCTGGTGATATTTAATATTTTTCTTATTGTCACCAAAAAGACCAAAACCAACAAAGAATTGATCTTACTAACTAAGTACTGTGTGTATCCAGTAGAGCCATAGAGCTCCAGTATTGTCCAAAAACTGGGTGACATGTTCCTTCATTACCATGAACACACACACACTGTAGTTTATTTAGACTCAATCCCACATTCACGGTCCAGGTTCCATTAATACTCAATAGCACACTAAATGTGTATTAATCCGCTGCTGAAAATAGTCCCTAACAAATGCCACATAGTCACAAATTATTTTTACTGTGACTGATTGTCATGTCCAGGTATTAATCATAAAACAGCACTGTTTTAATTAGTGTTAATAGTCTTAATATTTAAATAGATTCTGTTTATGGTTTAGAATAGAATAGAATATGTGACCAACTAGTACTATCTGATAGTTATTATTTATTTAACTCATATGGTGGATGTAATTTCACTAAGAAAGTGATTTGAATTTAAGCATTAGGAGAATATTCAGTCAAGATATTTCATCTGTTAAACTTAAAAACTTGACATGTACTGTACGCTGTACAAAATGTGGCCTGTGAGTGTGTTGGAGTGATTTTGACACACTACTTCCTCCCCTGTCGAGAGCGTGTCTGAGCTGTGTAACGCTGATCTCAGCTCACAGTCAAGTCTGACTAAGCCCCTTTGTTGCGGGAAAGAAATAAAAATTCTCTTCACTCTCTCTCTTCACTCTTTCTCTGGCAGGCCGATGGAAGTTTTTATTTTTGACGAACTGAAAAGCACGTGTGTTCCTTCAGTGGTCAGCGGGGATGAAAATGATCCTGATCATCTTGCGCCATTCTGCCATAAAGTGCAGCTGTCCACCCTACAGTACATTAACACGTGTGAAAAGCTGAGCCGCCTGAAAATTGGAAGAAAAACTCACGGTCGGCTATGCCATCAGAGATTCTGGCCATCACAAATGTTGTTCGCTCTGTAATAATGCATCCCATTCATGGTGCGTTATTGCTGCTGGATTTAGAGGACTGGAATAAATATTTCTATGACTTGTTGGTATGAATTAATTTCACTAGTACACTTGCTTTCCTGAATGTTATGCTTTCTCAGCTCAGTCATAGCAATCAAAGAGTTTAATCTATGGATCTGTAGGACAGTTTCCCACAACCCACTGAGCAGTGGTTCTCATCGGGCCTAAAAATACACGACCCTGTTGACCTTCCTCCCAAAAGTCCACTACCACCCAACCCAACCTCCCAACTCTGTCTGCAAGCTTTGAATTATAACCTTTGCACACTGGAGGGAACACAATGTGACGATTGTGATTGTATTTTAATTCTGATGGCCAAGTGAAAAAAGATAGCTTCCTCTGAGAATGGGCTAGATTTATGGGCTCTGTCCTGGCTGCCGGCCCCACATCCTCTCTGATCTGCTTTTACTCCGACGACCCCTCGACCCTCGGGGGTCATTAGAGAGCCCCCGAATGGTCCGGCTGGCCGCCAGCCCACCTCACACTGCTTGTTTTCCAATCAAATCACTATATTTAACGGGGACACGAGCCCAGGGCCAAGTCCAAACAGACATCTGTTTGAAATTGTTCCTCGCAATTATTTCACACAGAAGTTCTCCCTCTGCACCCCCTTCCGCTCTCACTCGCCCCACTTTGGTCTTTTGTTTGTTGTTGTTTGTTTTCAGCAAAACCTCCCCCTCTGGATTGCTAATGGACAGAAATGAGAGGGTGTAGTGGGGGGGTTTTGGAGTTGGGAAGTGTGGTGGGGGCGAGGGTCTGGCTCCTGGAACCGCTGCCACAGAGATACGCAGCCAGAGGAGAATAGGAAAACCAGGGAGAGCTTTTTGATTCAGCACAAAGCAGGTTTTTCTCTCTGAACACAGGGAACAGCTTTAACACTCAGGGGCCCTGTACTGCTGCCAGCTCACATGACGTCTCCATCCAGACTGTCAGTCAGTGGCTTCATACCCTGGTGGCTGTATGGATTCAAAAACAAGGCTAATCTGATACAGGGAAATGCTCTTATTATCATTATTATGGTTATTTGTTATATTTGTTTTACTTTTTGGTGAAGAATAAGATAAATAAGAGGACAAGTTCCAGTTGTTTTTCGTCTGGTGCACCGTACATAATCACTTGAATTGCTCCTGAAATTACATAACATTTTCTAGAAAATCCTTATCATTACGTTCTTATGCACTTAAAGGACTATCATCCTTATTAAGCCCCTGTCCATGTTTTCCCCTGGATAACTGGCTTAGGACCTAAAAGGCCCCCCCCTCCTTTGAGACTTTGTTCAAACAGTGGACTTAGAGGAAAAGGTCATCCACTCATGCGGCTAGATGAGGCCACATCTAGTGTTTAAAAAGACTAAGAATCTACAGCCAGCTCTGTAAAGCTGTACTGAGCTAAATGTTAACATGCTGATGTTTAGCAGGTATAATGTTTACCATGTTGCCTCCAGGAAGAGCGCTGGGCTTTGAAGCCAATTTCCGTAGTGGCCAATGGCGGTACTACAACTTCCATGTCCGTCACGTGATGCCACTGGACCCAAAAAGACTTACCCAATCGACTTACATTGAGAAAGAGATGTCTTTAAATCAGCGGATCATTTTTTTTTTTTTAGGTAAATCAACTTCCCAGTACGAACACTTGAATAGTCCTTATTAAAATGATTAGGTCCTAAAAGTTGTAAAATGCACTAATAGCTGAATCCAGAGTTATTTCCCCTCCTCCGTTCATGTGAATGAGACCCAGACCGAGCAGTTGGGAGGCGGAGTTAAAGGAAACGCTAGTGTTGGCAGTCAAACTTTTTGGGCTTAATGCGCCACTGAGCAACTTTCATAGGAATGAACGGGACACTGCCTCCAACACTGTATCCAGTTCTCTTTATACATCCATGTGTTAACCATTCTTGTTTAGCATATTAATACACAATGCAACACATTACAACTGAGGCTGATGGAGATGGCAGATGGAAAGGTCATCAGTTTTTCAGTTATTTAGTCATAAACCAAAGTATTGGACAATTTTCAACCTCATGGTGAAGAGGTCAGATGACAAGTTAACAAGTCACCAAGGTTATTTGTAGTAGAAAAGGCACCCAACTCACCTTGGAAATGGAAACTGAGGTTTATTGAAGTAGTCTACCATCAGCTCCCATCTGTGAAGTAACGGCTCCAAGTTTCATTCAAAGTCTGACTCTTCATTTTTAACAAAAGTAAAAGCTTATTTCTGGCTAGAGATTTGTGAAACGCCATATATTTGTAGAAGAAGGGGGTGTGAGGCCAGGCTGGGAAAATATTTTCATCAAAATGTTTTAGTTTGAAAATCAATCTTTCACACATATATTTTTCCCACCAACCGCTGTATTGAATAGACCATCACAGTTCTGACATGGCTGTCTGATACAGAGGTTGTTGAGAAACTTTAAATGAACTAAATGTAGAACTGACAGCTAGCCTTTAAAATGGGTAGCAGCAATCAAGAGGCAAAACATTGGAGGCGTGGCCCGTCTGTGTCTGAGTCTGTGACTCATAGCAGCGCATGTTTTCACAATTTGAGGGTTACTTTCTAGACAAGACTGTGTTAGCCTCTTGCCAGCAGCAGTAGTCTGAATTATTTCAGCGGCTGCTGTGTGTCTCAAATACTCGCTGCCTCGATAACCCAGCTGCACACGGACCACAGAGAGATGTGCCAAGTCTTTTCAGGTCGGGTAGAATCTAACGTTATTGTTATCTCTGTTGATCCAGTTCGTGAGCTTGCTTCCATGGCTGCAGAAGGCTGTTTAGTGTTTGCGTGCCAATTTGTTTCATATGTGTCAAAGTGGTG